>WAAE01007606.1:167480-281984 GCA_013400495.1 Nicator chloris
GTCGCTTTCTACTCTTTTCTAACTCTGGCACGAACTGATCTCGGAAGCAGAAAAGGCATCCCGAGAGATTATATAAGAATAAAATATAATATATAGAAATATCTATGGCAATTTTAAGATAACAAAAGTATTTATATTAAGACTAGTTAATATTAATTCAATGCAGAAATGTCAACATCAGTAACAATTTCAACGTCACAGAAATACAACACCACAGATTAAATGGAATGATGTTATGAAACACTCTACAAACTTGTACTCAAACTGATTCATGATCTCTCTGTTGAATCACATAAAAAGATGACGGTTTTTTAGATAAACATTGTGGGATTTGTATCATTCTTATTTTTTAAGTTATTGTTTGAAGGCATAAGGAACTACTATCAATAAGCTATTCATAATAGAAGTGGCAGCAGCAACAATGAGATTTGCCCCAGCATGTCTGAGGGAGTTCCCAGCTGTGGGGAGGAAGGACTGTCCTCTCCAGACTGCCAGCCTTCCATACCTTCTGAGAGCCTACCCATATCTTCTATGGACTCCTACACAGGGAGTGGGATCAATAACAAAAGGGAAGAGTTAGCTTAGTCAGAAATGAAACATGAGTTCAACAAACATTTGGAGAGGGCATAAAAGCAGTCTGTGACTCCACTTGGAAATGTATACATTTTCTGTCTATTTCAGTGCATTCTAGATCTGACTGCAAAATAAGTGAAATTTACTAATTGTAAACTATCAAGGATTAGAATTGTACATTTTAAGATTTTCAGGACAGTGCAGGATCTTGACTAATGCAGCAGCAGTACTGTTGGTCTGTATTATCAGGGCATTTTTTTCCCTCTAATTCTCCTGGAATGTCTGTTGTACCTGAAGTCACATACTGGAGTAGGAGGAAAATGTTCAAGGCTCTTGTTGAAAGGCTTGTTCATTTTTAATATTTTCCACTGGTTAACCACAAACGTTAACAGCAGAGCACATGTATGAGAACCTGAACATGTACCTCCTCAAAAAGCAAAAATTTAAACCGTAAGAATAGTACATTGTTCTCCTCGGCGGTTTTTTTTTTTTTTTTAATTTTGCTCAGAAGATAAAACTGGTTTTATTTCATATGAAAAAGAGTCCAAAAAAATAAGCTTTTAAGATCCCAATTTGAGTCAAAGTAAATTACTTCGTTTATTCCACATATCTTTAGCAAAGCAGTATTTTCACCAATGATACTGATGGGCAAAGTTTATTGTAGGAGACAAACAGAAATGTGAATTATTGCTGCCACAGTGTCCTCAAGGAGTTAATGGCCCATGCAGGACATGCAAGATGATGTCAGCATGTAGAAACTTGTGTCCTGCAGATGGCATTGGGAACTTCTTATTTATTCCAGCAGCTACCAGCTAGCTGCCACTTTCCTGGTCTCTGCCATTAGTACAGGTCTTCTGAATGTCGGATGAATCTGTTATTTCTATGTTTTCTTTTCTTTGGCTCCCTTCCTCTGATTCCTTTGGCAATTCCAATTTTCTGCTGTCAGTGTTGTGATCCATGGATGAACTTAGCTTGGATGAGTTCCATCTCCATCTTCTCAGGCTCCTATAACAGTCTTCTCTGACGTTTTCACTGATCAGAACGTAGATTATTGGATCAGCAACACCGTTTGCAGTGCCTAAACACAGAAACACTGTAAAAACTGAATATATCTTATTTTCAAATGGACATGGGCAGTCCTGATGAAGCATGAAGTATATGGCTCTTATTATGAGCACCACATGATATGGAGCAAAGCAGATCAAGAAAATAACAATAATGGCAATAGCCACATATTTCACTTTGGCTTTCTGGCGACAAGTCAAGCTGCTGCTTTGTTTTGTAGCTTGGAACATTTTGTAGTTTGTAAAAATGAGGATTATGAAGGGTATGGCAAATCCAAATAGGAATCTAGCAAAGCTGAAAGAAGCCAGCAATATGTTAAGGGGCACTGTTTCAAAGCAGGTTTTCACATCTGTACATTTTTGCTTATCTTCCATGTAAAATACTGGCGTGTGGATTACTGCAACCACAGCAGAGAGAAAACAGACTATTATGATGGCCGTTTTCTGTCCTCTTCTCCCCCTTGATTCCAGAGAATACACCAGTGCCACGTAACGATCCACAGAGATGCAGCACAAAAGCAGAATGCTGATGTAGATGTTGCAGAAAAAAATGAATCCTATTATTCTGCAAGCAGTGTCACTCATGGTCCACTTGTGCCCGTTTTGCACATAGATAATCCAGAAAGGCAAGGTACTTAAATACATCAGCTCACACAATGATAAACTGAAAATGTAGATGGCAACTACTTTACCCCTTTGGATTTGTACAAACGTAAGCAGAGAAGTTAAGCAATTTGCTGGAAGGCCGATAGCAAAAACGATGCTGTAAACAGCAACCAGAAGTGTCTGACTCTCTTCATAGGGAATTTCTGGGCAAGTGGAGTTACAATTTTCGTCTAGACAACGTTCCATTATTCTTTTTGCAGCTGGTATTTCCTGTGAATCAGAAGACAAGGTGGAAAGTTAGCATTGCATCACTTAAAAATGTGTCAGTAAAGGTTATGGTCCCATAGGTGCCAACTTGACATGCCAGTGGAGCAAGTGGGATGGCGGATGTTTGAAAGGTGCCTTCTCAGACACGAACTGAGAAAGAGAGGGTCACATCCCTCCGCCTCTGAGAGTTGGACTGGATTCAGGAGGGTATGTGGAAGCTCTCTCAAGGGGGATCCGGAGTTCTGTCCCTGGACATAAAATCATCCATCTCCTTTTTGCCAGTTCCCATTCTAAAATCATACTGTAAATGCTAAAACCGCCATCATTCCTCATGCCATATATCACCTGCACCCAAAATCTAACATGGGAATCAGCCTACAAAAGTAAGGTAGATGAATATCAAGTTGTAGAGAAGCTTAGACATATTTTAAAAAAAACCCCTGTATTCAGTATTGTCTCATCTTCAGAACGACCAGAGAAAAGAATCCTTACTGCTTTGTGGAGAAGATGGCACGGTACTCAGACCAGTGACAGGACCTGAGGGAATGGCCTGAAGTGGTGACAGGGGAGGTTTAGGTTGGATATTAGAAAATTGTTCTTAACCCAGAGGGTATTTGAGATGGTGTTAACTTACAAACGTGGTTGCAATAAGGGCTGGTGGTGACAAGTTTTTTGCTGCCCCTGAGCATCTGCCACCTTTGGCAGAGGAGGAGGGGTCTCTTCTGGGCCACCTACCAAACTGCTGTGTAGAGGGGATAAAAAGGGTGCTTGATTTCAGGGTCAGCAGTGGTTCTCTGCCCAGGCCTCATCTGTGCACTGACATACAGAGCTTGTCCTTGACTCAAACACACCTGGCAGTGTGAGAGCTGCTGCACACCTGCACACCACAGAGGGTCTTGGAGACCTCCCCTTCCATGGTAAAGCACAACAGGTGAATACAGTTCATAGTCAGGCAGATGGTGACAGCCAGGGCAGGGACAATGGCACAAGTCACACATCACCTCAGTTGCTCATCAGCTTGTCTACCCCACACACCTCAATAAAAACACCTTCAGGAGTGGTTGAGGGTACTCCCTCCTCCCCATCTCCTGCCTTTGCACACTTCTCTTGAGCCTGTACTTGTCTGAATATTCTCATTTCTGTATGGCTTCCCCCAGAGCAGTCAGTGATGGTGCAGGGCAGGAAACAGTAGAGGAGTTCTGTGGACACATGGCTCCCAATGCTTGTCTTGCCTCCTCCCCTCCCACTTTTGCTCCAAGTCTCCTTCCCATGCTCAGCACCCATGAGGGAGCCTCAGGAAGGGGATGCCTGTGACTTTCTAAGCTACCTGCCCGGAGCAGGCATTTTTCCTTGGTGTTTGGCATATGGACTAAGCCACAGGGCTGGGGCTGAGCCGATGAGACCTTCAGCCCTAAATGGCTGTCAGCTGCCAAGTGTGACACCTCAGCTGACCACGTGCAGCCACAGGCATGGACTTAGACTCCACAAGAAAAAGCAGGTGCTGAAGGACTGTCCTGAAGCTTTGGCCTGTCAGCTTGGGAGATTGTATCCTTCCCAGCAGGGATGCTCTAAGTCCCAGCTCAATATAAGAAAGGAGGAGAGGAGCCCACCCATTTGCTCCACTCCTCACCTTCTCCAGGCTCTCAGCCCTGTCCAGGGAAGTGTCTTCTTCCACTGGCCACTGCATCCACCCCCAGTTCAGAGCTTCACTTGCCTCCACTCAGTTCTCCAGGCCTGCAGAGAGGTTTCCCCCTCAAACTGAAGATCACAAAGCAGCACTAAGCAGACAATTTATGAAATTTCTCCTGGTGACATTCTCCCTTGTGTTGACACACCCTGAAGGGGAAGGAAGTAACACCACAATCCATCCTGTGACTGAAATCAATTTCTCTGTGCCTCTACACCCCCCTTCAATTGAAAGCACATTCATATCTTCTTCTCAGACCTTTAAAGTTTAATAATTTGATGCTTGGCTCAGCCCAGAAGATTCCCAGTTCTGTGTTCCTCTGGGATGTCAAGGCTAACCTGCATCTCAAATATTAATGACAATGAAAACCAGTAATAATTACACAGATGAAAAAACTATACACCACTTTCTATTACTATTTGTGATGATCAGTTTTGGTTTGAACACCAGAACTCAAAAGATTTATCACACCCAGCAATTTTCAAGCATTTATTAAGGGTCAAACATAGTGATGATGACAAGGATGAGCAATATCCAAGACAGCATTTGTGAGATACAAACTGTTTCAATGAGTTATCTTTGCTGCCCTGTATTGTCCAGTTGAGCAAAGCCTCTCCAATGCACCTGTTTTCACCTTTTTGTAGCCTATCCTGATCTGCTAGGTCTCACCAACCATAACTAGGTGTTACAGCAGGTCCTGGCTGTGTTTTGCATCAAGAGCTCAATGTATTTTTGTCAGCACTCTGAGGCCTCTTGCTCTGTGAGAGTCACTGCACAAGACAAACCGCAGTTATCATGTGCTTGTTTCTCACTTTCAAGACGTGTGAAACATCATCCAGGACAGCACAAAGAGATCACGAAGCACCTGAGCACAAAACACTGGAAGATGCGGTAATCCGCTAAGATTTGCTGCATGCCTGCTCTGTATTTACACTCTTCCATTTCTAATGTTCTTGTGTTGTGTCCACACTGTTTGACAATTAGATAATTATGTTTCATACTCCTAAAATGCAGTGGCTCCTGCTGCTCATTTGGGCCAGTTGCATTAATCTTTTTTTAAGAAAGATCTTTTCAGTAACACTGACGTGTAAAGGAAGGGAAGTGAAAACAAGCAGAAAAGCAAAAGGCTTTACTTAGTCTATTATTTTTTTTGTTACTTGTGTATGAACTGCTCATGTGAAACTGTTTAAATTTCCAAAGGGGAAGTTGGACTGATAAAAATAACCCTATTAGAAAAAGTAAAAAAGGAAAATTACAGATATGGCTACAAGGAAGAGAAAGATAAGTTAAAAAAAGCACAATAGTTGGACAGAGACTAGTTGAAAGTCTTTGGATTAACTCACCTGAGATACACAGGGACAGAAGAAAAAAAGAGACACAGTGAAATCCATATCATGAGTACAATTACGTGAGCAAAGCACATTAATTAATATATTTTTATATTTTCTAATATTTTTCTGATCATCCATCTCTTCCAGGGATTATTGTTAGAGCTGAAAGTTCTGAGGCATTTATTTGGATATTAGGAACAATTTAAAATAATTGCTGTGATGGTTAAAATTAAAACAAACTTTCCCTTCAGACTTTCTTTCCTGTCCCCAATATCTGTAGAGGAAAACAACCTGCATGTCTTAAAGCATAAATCAGCCTTCAGTGAAAAAGGATCTGAGTTTCTCCTGATTTTGTGTGCTGTCCTTGGTAGAATGTGTGCTGGAAGGATCTGACACAAGGGTGCCAGCTGGACACTCAAATCTAATATCGAAACACATCAGTTCCCAGATGTGACATTTATGCCACCTACAATGATCGTCACCAGCAATGTCACTCCCCCAACATCTGAACCTGGGCTTCTCCTTCTCATGCAGAACTTACGCTACCTGCCTGTAAATTATCAACTGATAAACTTTTGTCTCTCTTAATCTGAATGTAAGAAATCGCTGTGGATTATTTGCTCTGCTGTTCTTGAAAGAAGGAAAAATGTTTATGGTGTCTTTGAATAGAAATAGATCATGGCCCATTTGCCCAGCAAGTCAGTGAACTGCTTTATTTTGTTTCCATCATTAGTAAACAAACTAGTAGAGAAAGTCACTCCTATAAGCCAATCTCAGCATAAAAAGGAGAAACAGCCATGGCTTCACTTGGTTACCCATGAGACTGATCATTTTTACTGACACACACAACACAGTGGGATTTGAAGCTATGTAATTTGAAATTTGAAACCAATGTTTCAAGTAACATTGTTTCAAATTTGAACATAATATATGAATATATAATCTTGGCAGTATATAGTTTCAAAACTCTGTTTAGAAAAAAAGTGTTTTAAAGCTTTCCTGGGAATCTAGCCTGAGCACAACTCTGCCCTAAAATATCTTTCTTCCACAGATGAAGCAGGTAACCCCTCTCTTGCCTAATGATGGTTAAAACAAGTCACGGGGCATTTGTAGGCTGAAAGCAGCAAGACTGGGATTAGTTATACAGCATTTAAATTTAATTCTATAGTGTAGAGATGAGATATAAGCAGTCTTATAGAAGACATTAAAATAAAGATGATAAATACAAAAATAAAGAAGATATTTGGTAGAAGAAAGAAGTTATTAATCAATTGCCTTTCAGGAGGGGAGGAGCTCAGCAGTCTTTCCTGATGAGGGAAAGATACTCGATTCACCTCAAGATAACACTGTTCACAGATGTGAACTCTCAATGACTGTAGATTTTTAAATACCTAAGTGCAGGTTTTTACATGAATCCATATATCCACTTTCCCCTTTCCATAATTTAGAAATCCCAACAGTACTAAATATGCTATTTTGCTAAAATGAGGCCCAGTTTTAAAAAGTGATCCTTCCCTAATCTGGGTGTCCTTGTGCCATGTTACCTGGAGAGGGACTGCACAGGAAAGAAGAATGTCTGGTAGGTAGGAGAGAAATATGTTGACAAAAGATCCTGGTACTGAGTTTAAGACCATGTTATTCAACACATATAAAAGCAGGTGAAACTGCTTAAATGTCATACATTGTAAGTAGGGGAAGTTCACAAGTGAAAAATAGACCCCAAAATCCACCCGTACCAGGGAACTTTTTTCTCCAGTCTCATGATTCAAAGTTTGAGAGTCAGGATTTTGGGACTTCAGACCTAGCAAAGCTTCTCAGTCTTCCCTGGAAGCATCAGAGTGCCGCTATTGCAGGGCACATTTACACCCTGGTACCTACCAGCTGGTGTGGAAAAGATCCCAGAGCCAGAGGAATGGCTCCATGGCCAGGAGAAGCATCAGGAAGCCCAGAAAAGTTGTCATAAATTTGAGGCCAAACTATAAAGCCTGTCGAGTAAAAAGGCTGAGGAAAGTGTAGGTGTTGGAGCAGCGGCAGTGAAAGTGAGCAACTGAGAGAAGCTCTGCTTCACACCTGAAACCATCCGGCACTCGAGCTATTGCACCTTAATTGGTGGCCTTGTATGTAGCTTCTGTGAAAGAAGTAGCTCATTTGGAAACCCAGCTAACCAAACTTTCCTACTGGCTTGTGCTGCAACTACAAAGTTTTAGAAGAGGATGAGAGTGGTGATTCCCATTCCTCTCTCCTGCATCAGAGTGCTCAAGGATGCTGAAGCATAGCCAAGTGCCAGCTGATTTGGCACTAAGGGCTTACAAGTGGATGGATACTGCTCTGGATTCCCAGAAGCACAGGCTGGGATGTTGGGGAACAGGCTGGGATATCAGGGAACAGGCTGTTTTAACAAGGTGAGGAGGTCTGGCTAAGCTGACACACTGTTAGGGGTGAATGTGTCTTATTGCCCAGCTTAAGGAAAATCTGACTTCAAGGAGCTGAACAAAGAGGCACTGAGACCTATGTCCAGACCCACCAGTGTACCCCTTAAAAAGGGGTGCTCTGTTATCCTTTAGATTTTAGGATTTCCCCAACAGCTACTTATGGATATCTTCCTCCTTATTCTTGGCCTCCAGGCCTTCA
Source organism: Nicator chloris (assembly GCA_013400495.1). NCBI lineage: Eukaryota > Metazoa > Chordata > Aves > Passeriformes > Pycnonotidae > Nicator > Nicator chloris. Next base: position 175,640 of record WAAE01007606.1, read on the forward strand.
AACAGGAGACTCCTGCCAAACCTTAAGCACCTGCAGTTAGAAACACACTAAGAGCTGTAGAAAGGCCCAGTCTAGAGCCATTTCCACTCCAAACTACTGTGATTCAAAATCATCTCTGCGGTAGCAACTCTTCAGCTGGAGTTTCTGGAGATTTCTGGCCTGGGTTGATACATCTGACCCTTCAGTGAGCACCAGGATGCACCCATGTGTGACACCTGGACCAACGCAAGGCATTAAGAAAGGTCTTCAAGTCCTGAGCAACCACAGCCACCCTGTGGCCCAGAGAAGGACTTGTTCCTGCTAGGAGGAGCACCATTTGCAGACCTGTGAAGGCAGCATCTCCTCCACAGCAGGCAAGATGGTCAGCCTGGGAGCAGCATGGCCAGACCTACGGCTTGTGGCGTCCCTGAGCTGGCACCTCTGTGCTCCTGTGGGGCCCCTGTTGCTGCCACACACGAACAGGGCAGTGTTGTAGCAGAGTTGATGTGAGTTTTAATGACCTTTCAGTTATCCTACCATGTGGTAAGTGGCTTTGCTTATTTAAAGTTAGCTGTGGATGGTGACTGGCCAATGGCTGTTTGTTTCCCATGTCTTGCTTTGTTTTTATTAATGGCCAAGGGTTGTGTCTAACCACAGTGTGGTCCTGTGTGCTGTTGCTTGTCACTGCTGAGCCCTGTCCAGGCTCTGTCCTTCATCACTGAGCTGGTCACCTCCTGCAGCCTGTCATCACCTAGGTCTGTCTTTCCCTGTATGTGGTTTCTGTATTGCCACGGTTCATTCCTGCTTTTCACCATCCTGCTGCTGCTTTTCCTCCCTCTGCCCCAAGGCAGTGGTTTTCAAACCACTCCTGTCCCAGGAGATTCGCAAAAAGTAAATCTTCTGTAGCTCCTGGAAGTCAGAGGATGCTGGATCAGAGGCAAGTGTCCAGTGCCACCAGGCAGTGACACTTGCAGAGAATATTTATCCATAACCAAACACATCTGATCAAACTCCCAAATTCACAAGCTTCCCGTCTTCCTGCACTGACACCTTCACTGCAATCATCACAGTCACAGGGATCACAGTCTCTTTCTGCATCCCCAAAATGTGTTTGTCTCTTTCATCCCTCTTAAATCCCCCAGTCAGAGCATGGCTTAACTGTGCTGCAAAGAGTGTGCACACACAGGACAGCTTCTCTTTGCCAGGAGCAGGAAAATGCAAAGATGGTGTTGAGCTTTGACCTTGTGACAGTAGATTGTCTCTCCCCATAGGGGTCTTGGCCTGCCCTTGTGGGTCTGTATGGAAACTGCTGTGGTGGCATCATCAGTACTAAAGATATTGCTTAGGAAAAACAGAGCAAGAGCTGCCTAAAATAATTTCATGATCTGTCAGACTTGGGCTCACTGTCATACTGGCTCTTACTGACTACTCTAGATAGTTTGATCTCAAAATTGTTTCACTTTTGTCTAAAGTGGATGTTTCTCAGCAAGTAGGATTTGTAAAGCCTTGTGAAAACTACAGTGCCTTCTTTAAACAACCCTATTTTTAAGAGTGCCTACAAATAGTATTTCACAGTGCTCTGAACTTAGACACAAGTATTTCCCCCTTCTCCATCTACCAGGAAACACAATTTCTTGGTTCCTTTTTGCCCTTTTTGCTCTCAGTTAATTGGAGAACTTCGATTTTTCTTTTTGACATGTGGGTCACCTCCTGTAGCTACTTACTCCCATACTGGCAGCAGGGCTTTCCCCTTAAGACTTTCATGATACCAACAAAAACTGTGACGCTCAAAGATTCCTCTGCATCTCCGATGTGACTGTCAGCCCAGTCACGTCTGCTAAATCTGTGGTATTTTGTCTGAATCCTCATTGCTGATCTCTTCTGGCTCTTCATATGTCTACCACAATGAGCATCTCATTCTTTGTTGGCACACTTGGGGTCTACCCTGGAAGTTATTAATGTAAAAATCCCAGTTAGTGGATATTTCCCAAAGCGTCCTAACACTTGACAGCAAAATTAGTTGTGTGATCACAGTGAGGCTGTGAGATCAGTGTCTCCCAAGAGGCTTGGGAAATGCTGAACCTGAAAGAGCCATCTGAACTTTCAGGCAGAAATCTGTACAGAAGGAGTGCCCAATTCAAACTTTTAGTTTCTTTAAATATCGTGTCCTGTGTAAAGAACTTGAAAAATGTCTCAGAAGAAAATAAGTCTTGCCTATTATGTACTAATGAGCAGAATAAGTGGTGGGGTTTTTTTCTTTCTTTTTATTTTTTTTCTTTCCCTCCTACACCCCTCTTCCTTTTCCCAAAAATGAAGTTACTGGAAGAGCTGCTGGTTTAGAGGCAGCAGCAGATCTAAATGGGATTATGAGAACAACAGGTTTAAAATAAACCCAGATGCTCTTTGGTCTTTGGCAAAGTAGTCAACTCTGAAAATATTTGGAAAAAAAAAAAAGTTAATTTAAACTCCTGTTAGCCACCACATTCCTGAGTGCCAGAGATCAGCAGCGCTGTGTGAATAAAAGGTGTAGAAAAAGAAGGAATGTAGTGTATCCAATTAGTCTTTATAGATCAGCAGGTAAACTTAACAATTAAATGCCTGCCTTGCTTTTCCAACTGAGTAAGGATGAGAGGAAAGGCTAGATGTGAATTCTCCTGAAAAGAAACCCAGCATTCATATTTCTATTATAATTCTGTATCCATTGCTCATGCAATGCAGTAATACCTAAATCTAAGCTCGCAGCAACCTCTATTCTGCCACAATCCTTCAATCCTAATAATCGTCCATCCCTGACTGGAACTAAAGTTGATTTCTAAGAGAAATATGTTTTTATGGGATAGGGAATTCGTAAGGAAGACAGGTAGGGAGGACTACATCAACTGCAATTAATTAATACAGACCCAGCAACTACATCAATCACAAGGAGATTCAGACTACACTGAGGCATCAACACAATCAGCATTTCTTGAGCACAAACACACGGCGTGGAGAAACAGTGACCAAAACAGGACAAAGGAAAATGCTGCTAAATAGAAGCAATGGCTTGATTCAGAGATGGAACGCTTACCTTTTTGTTTTTTCCCTGTTTTTTGCAGAGGAGAGGATGGAGTGCTCCAGCTCGAGCCGTGCTCAGAGGCTGCTCTGACAGAACCGCAGGAAGTCACCGACGACACCACGTGCAGTCCCAAGTGCTGCGAACTAAAAGAAGTTCTGTGGCCACAACTCCATCAGACTCCCCAAGTGTGTCACTTTTGGTTGGGTGTGCGCAGAAAGCAGAGGCTGCCCACTGCCGGCAGAGCACCTAGGAAGAGAAGCAGCCTTACAAAAAATAAAGCGTTTGCTGTCAAATTCTGTCACTTGTACAGGGCTGGGAGGTTGCTTTTGTGACTGCCAGGCTCTTGTTTGGGCGTGGGCGTGCACCTCAATCGCTGTAAAGATGGCCCGGAGGGACAAGGGACCGATGAGCTGCCCCGAGCCCGGCGGCTCCTCAGGGGCAGGGCGCTTGCAGGAGGTGCTGATTCCTCCAGTGGAGGTAATTCCCACTCCGGCTGCGACACACGAACTCACCTGAATGTGTGCGAATTGGCTGGGTATTGACAAATGGGAAACAGTATTAGAGCCCAATAAAGGGAGTGGCGATAGGAGGGAGAGGCTGTTCTAGTGCCAGCTGGGATAGAAAAGGCTGCGAATGCTAAAGAAAAAAATGATGGTGGTTTGAGCACCTTCTAGAAGAAGACGAAAAACTGAGTTGCAGGAGTTCCTTAATAGAGAATAATACTGATAAGAAGGAGCATATGATCTTTACCAAGTGCCCTAGTTCAGGCTTTATGTGAAGGAGGAAGACGATGCCCATGTTACCTTGCCAGCCTAGACGTCATTTGTGAGACCTGTTGCACGTGCTTTTGCAGATGCTGTGTGTCACTCAAAGTCAGTTATGACGAGATTTATTAAGTTTTCAGGCAACTTCTCCATCAACTCCTACCAGTTCCCCTGCAGTGAGGTGCGTACTGAGGGTCTGTCAGTGCTTGCAGACTGCTGAGGGCTAAGGTGGGACAGGACAGACTGTAGGGTGGCAACCTAAGGCAAGCAGAGAACTGAATTTACTTTTGGTATCTGTATTAAAAGTGAAACATTTCTTCTGAAAATTAAAGAAATGTTTGGTATGCACGTTCATTCTGGTGTAAAAAAGTTACTTCTGTTCTGGAGAAAGTTTCTGGGGATGGGTCTTTCTGTAAAGAGCAATTTATTCTCAGCAACCAGAAGGAATTGGGGAAAAAAGAGGCTGAAGCTGGTTTCCATCTGTGGAGGAGAATAGGCGAATTTCTGTCTGTACCAGCTCTGTTTGACTGGACATAGTGCTGGAACCAGTCTGTACACTGCCTCAAACGTGATTTCATGTTGTTCCTTCTCTGTATAGAAATCAAAGGAAAACACAATGAAGGAATAATGTTTCTGAGATGACTACAGCTGATTTGTCTCTGTATTTGTCTTTCATTCAGACATGTGGGATAGAAAAGAGCAGAGTGCTCTCAGACCTGGAGAACTGGAGTTTTCACAAAGACCAGTGGGCTCCTCTGTGGTATTTGTGATGTACCAGCTCATGGTTCCCATTTGGCTGCAGTCAGCTGTGGGGTCAAATACCTGCTGGATTGTTTTCTCCCTGATGTTCAGTTTAGGATAGTCAGAGACACATTTGCATTTTCCAACTCAATTTTATGATGCAACTTTGAAAATTGTATGGTCCTCCATAGGAAAATGAAAGATGACACATCTCTGTGCCCTTGAATCTTCCAGTCAGACTTGAAAAATATTAGTATTTGTCTTCTTCATGCTTCTCTCAGCAGTACAGCCCCAGCTGACATCACCCAGAACCATTCCCCAGCAAGATGAAGACTGATCCAAGATCTCATGTTGGAAGATGCTTTCAAAAACTTTTGACAGGGTCTTCTGTGACTGGAGATGAACACCAAGCTAGGCTTTCTGTGGGTGGCAAAACCAAACATTTCAAGTAAGTTTACTCTGTTTTCAGTAGAGATAGTGCAAGCAGTACAGAAATATAAATTCTGGTCTGAGCTGTATTGAACTGATGTCTTACCTAGTAAGTAAGAAAAGATTAGATGAAGAACCATTTAAACCAGACTGCAGAAACACTCTGGCCAAATCCAATTGAAGTAAATGGAAATGTTTCTTTTAACCTCAATGAGTTTGGATTGGGAATTTTGAGAATATTTCTTTCTGCTGTTTAATTTCTGGGTGCTATTTAGCTAGTTGCCTTAAGGTAGCATGTTCAAGCAAGGTAAGCTGCATAAGTGATGTCTTCTATGCACTCTTCATCATTTTCCTACTGAGGTATGGTGACTGTCCAAACAATAAGAGAGAACAGGGTGCAGCCTTGTTTTAACTCAGTTCTACATAAAACAGATTTTTTTTTTTATTATTTTTACAGCACTATGATAGAGAAATTGCTTATGCACCACTGATCAGTGAACAGAACTGTGAAAGACTGATGGAATCCAATGTGTTTGAAAGCCTTAAAGACTTGAATTTGACTTGAATTTTTCACTCCCCTTTAATTTAGAAACTATCAAGAGAAAAGCAGGTAGGATATTTCTCTGTTACACTGCATATGAAAATGCTCTGTGTTATCTTCCCCTGGTTGTGACCAACAGGAACCTATAAATGGAGCAAATGTCAATCATCTGCCTCTCCTTACTCCACCTGCAACTGAATACAGTGTCATGGTCATATATTGCAAAAGATTGCCAAGGAAGACAATTTTGTACAGTTGTGCATCTTTTTTGTAGGTAACCAGGGTTCATTTTTCTTGGAAAATGATAGGATATGGCTTTAAATTTGCAGCATGGGAAGTGAGGAAATGAAAACAGTGTCTTGAAGTACAGGTCTTAGTAGGAAACAGCCAAATGTCTTGTATCTTCTATTACCAGGTAGTGCACTGAATGGGGACAGAGCTGCAGACCTGTCTGGGGAGTGCAGTGTATTACAGGATGGCAAAAAGGACTTTCTTAAGCAAGGCAGGGAAGTGGCCAAGAGTCTCTCTAGGACAGCAGTGTCCAGGGGCTGAGAAGACTGAGCACTGAATTCTGCTCTGTGCTCCTGTGGCCCAAGCACTGTATGAGTGCCCCTGCACTGGTATGGTACACAACTGTGCCTAGCAAAGAATCTCAGTAGCTTGTGGTTTGAGCTTGGGTTGTCTGGGATGGTGTCTGTGATGCTGTTGGTCTGGGACAGGGACAAAAGCTGGCCATGGTGCTTTTTTCAGTCTATCTCAGGATCAACCACAGGCTGGATCCCTCAAGCCAAAATGTGTTAAACTCTGCTAAAACTGAAGCTCAGCTTCCTCCCAGCCACTTCCTACCTGTAGTCTTTCCCTTACACATGAGTTGCATACACGTGCCACCCTGGCAGCCAGGCCAGCTGAGTGGCAAAACCACTGAGCTGAGCCCAGCACAGAGCTTACACGGATTTCTGTCTGACCATGCATGCCCAATCCATAGTGTGCAGTCTGCAGGGAATGCAGAAGCCTTCCAGTCCTGCTGCTGGAAATTAAAAACATGGGGCTGTCAGTTGCTACAATTTTTGGTTCAGTGGCTTTCCTGCATGTGGTGGGTGGGATGACACAGTCAGATTCCTGCTGCTTAGTCAGGCTGCATAAGTGCTTGCATCTCACGTCTGTGTTGGAAAGCCCTCCTGCTTTAAGTTTGCCTGTTTTTTGTGAGTGGTGTGTAGAAATTTGGCTGTCCTGCCTTTTCATTGGTGCAGTGATGTGCCTCAGGAGCGGAAATCCACTAAGCTGAATGTGACTGACCATGTTCTCATCAAGGAAAGGTCTCTCACTCTGAAGAGAAAAGCTTTATTTATGTTTGACAGTCCTACCCTGTCACATACTGGGATTCATATGGTCCCTGTCAGGAGCTCGCTGGCAGAGTGCAGCAGTGTCACACAGAGCTTCTGAGAGACCTTTGGCACCACTGACTTCTCCTGAGCAACAACAGTGCTTTATCCTCGGTGTGGTAAGAGTGGAGAGGTGCCAGTCTGTACCTTGTGGTCCTTGGGATGAGGTGGGGTTATATCTAACAGCTTCTTTGGGACACCCTGCTGCCAGTGGTGTGGCCAAAGCTGAGACAGCAAGTGTGCTGCTGCAGCTCAGGGAAGTTGGCTCCAAACTTCGAGTTCAATCTCTGAACTTGTGTATTCCCAAGCATCCCAGCCCATCCACTTTGTCCTTTTATTCAGCTCCAGCTGTCGGAATAAAAGGAAACTGAAAACATAGTGAGTTAGCAGGGTAACCTACCCATCACTGCCCACCACGCTGCACCGCGGGCGCGGCTCTGCTGCTCACACCGCACGTGCAGCCTTGTGACAGATGTGTCTGGCTTTCTTTTGTTATGAGAACCCCTCATTATACTAAGGAACTGTAACACTCACAGGGGTAGAAAGATTACAGTTGTTAGTGCATGGGGAGGAAAAGGGTGCGGTTCAAAGAATACTCATTTACTCATTTTTTTACAAACTCAAAGCAGCAGTAGTGCTGGGCCAGGACCTGAAACTGGTTTAACCTTCACAGATCAGAGAGAAGTTCAAGCTGGTTTTGCTAATATGGCTACCCAGAGCTCTGTGCTACTGCAGGGCTCTTATATTTTTGGATATCAAATCTCGAGTTAATACAAAAACTGTGTCAACCATGGAAACAAAGTCATAAAAATCATCTTCTCATTCCAAATCCTGAGGGAGCAGTGTGGCTGAAGAACAAGGAATTGACATATACAGAAATGCCTTGGACAAACCTGGGGTTCAGATAAACCAAATCTCACTCAAACATTCTGCTGTAAGTCCAAATTTTTTTTTTTTTGGTGTCGTTGTTTTCCCCTTAGCCTCCTTCAGTTTGCTCTGCAGCCAGGCTGGACCCAGCTGGTGCAGCAGGGATTCAAAGGGATTTGGTGTTTACATTGCATCAGCTCTTCCTGCTGTGGTCAGGAACCCTCACTGCCAGCTCTCCATGGCAAAGATCCCAGCAGTCCACCGTGTAGGGCTGCACCAAACCCCCAGAGGTGGGTGGCTTTAGGAAGCTGGTACCCTGCTAGGGGAGGATGTCACAGAGCTGGCAGGTGCCCGTGGGTGACCCCAGCACGTCTGCGCTGGGGCTCAGTGCTGAGGGGCACCTTAGAGAAAAGCCGCAGACAGGAAAGCAGGAAATGTTTTGCAGAACAGAGATAACATAGAAAATAATGCTCTGTAAATGGCTTGATTTACTGATTTATATGTACAGGGGCTGCCGTGTAAGCACACAGGAAAAGGAAATGGAATGGAGGAGGAGGGGGAGGAAAAAGGCAAGAGGACAACAAAACAGGCTGGCAGGTTTCATTGGGAACAGGACTTCATGTGCTGGGTTTTCTCCTGTGCTGTGGAGGTCTGCAGTCACACGTGGACACTCAGGATTGTGAGCCCTTTGGTTGAAAAGGATGTCTCTCTTTATCAAAATGGGCAACTTGCATCGTCTTGGGGTCCTTCTGCACTGAGAATTCCCTGATGTATACAGCTGGAATCACCCAGGGCACGCCAGACCTTATCTAGAGCAAACAAGTTCCTGAGCCACTGATCTGAACTTCAGCTGTGTGATTATGGAGTCTCAGAGGGTAGAGTTGTGAGCCCTGTGCTCTGTTGCTAAGATTTTCTCAAAAAAAAAAAAAAAAAAAAGACTTCTCTGTAGAACTCTGTGGCTGCGGGTGTCGATGGTTAGATGATAGATCCCTGGAGACCGGGTTGCTCATGGAACACGTGTTTTATTCTCAAGGGTTGTGGGTGGTAGGGTCTGCCATCAGCTGCCAGCCCAGCTGATGTCGTGGTTCCAAGAGGAAGAATTTCCTGTTACAGTATGTTTTATCCCATTCTGTGTTTAATATTCTATTTACAGTGACCAACCGGTGTGAGACGCAAATTCTACAGAATTTACATACAGCCTATGAGAACTACTAGATTTGAATAAGGCACTACCTTCTTATGCTAATCTCTATAATGGCTTCTTCCTGCCTGGCCTGCAGACCCTTTTTCTGCCTGGTCACTGGTATTGCCCAACATCCTGTCCCCTGGACTGGCATCCCTTCCCATATCAAAAGTGACCGTCATTTCTACCTCACCCACCGGCCCGATGTTCTCCGAACCTACTGCCAAACAATCATATTTATAAGGTTTCCCTGTATCACCTTCCCCAACACTTCAGAGGTCTCTATGACTTCTTTTGGGGTGAAGCCTCCCTTGCCATGAGCCTCAGCAAGCAGTGGGATGCACACTCCTGCCAGCAGCAGGTCTCTCTGCAGAACCTCTGTGCACAAGTGTTTTTTGTAAGCCTTTGCCAGACTTTTTGTGGTCCACCTGGCTGCACCTCAGTGGGGGAGCTCACAGATCTGGGCAGGCTCTACTTTACAATTACTTGTTTCTTAATTTGGGCCGCTTCCTTTGTGTCACTGACCTCCAGTGGGGAAACTGAGGCTCATATGTGGGTGGTGAGCCGGGGATGATTCCACTCTGCAGTGGCCAGGCCATGGAACCATCTCCTGCAGTTGGATGGTTATCTCTGATGTCTTTTTTGAGGCATCTCCTCTGAGTCTTGGGGGGTGCTGGTGGGTGTGAAAGACCCCTTCCAGTCTCTGCTGGAATCATAGCATAGAATCATGTAGGTTGGAAGAGACCTCTAAGATCATCCAGTGCAACTGTTAACGCAGCAGTGCCAAGTTTATCACCAAACCATGTCCCTAAGTTCCACAACCACACGCTTTTTGAACACTTCCAGTGAAGAGTTCAAAAAATGTATTGTTATGAGCAACTTAATGTTTTGAAGAAAGGAAATTACCTGATGAAGGTATGATATTAAGCCTCCAACTGAAGTGAAAGATTTAGTGGGGCACATATTTGGAGGTATTTGCTTCACTTTTTCTCAGATAAATTCCCTGATACAGTCTGAAAAAGAAAGTATGGTCTTCCTTGAGATTTCTAGGTCTGTATACACCCCAAGGAGAAAAAAATCCAAGCTTTTTCCCTTCCTTTCCCACCAGTTTTTCAGATCCTCTTACTTCATCATAATAACAGAACAGACAGCAGAAAAACCTACTGGAAATCACCTTTGGAAACACTGACTTTTGAGGTCTGGCACATTTTTGTCAGTATAAATATATCTTACTATAAATTGGTCTTTCTATAGACACCTGGGATTTTTTCTGTGTTCAGCAGTTTGCTTTCACTTAAACAATGAATTTACAGCCTCATTTTCCAAGCATGATTTCCATGCCATCCTTTCCATCCTGGGAATGTACTTTTTGAAGATTCATTTGTGAAGCAACCATATAAATTGGAAAGATTCTTTGACATTAAAAAACATCCCGTCCATCATCTTTTCTCCTGACACTAGCAGCTTCAATCATTTTGCAAACCAAATTGCTCATGGAAGGACAGATGGTGAAGCTTCTTCTGGTGCTGGGGTAGCACAGGCTCATTTTAACACGTGATACTGGGGATGGAAAGTCCGTCTGTCTGTCTGTCTGTGGTGTGTCACAGTGATACCTGTGGTAGCTTTTCTGCAGTGAGTTTGCAGAGTGGAAGCAAGTGGACCTTGACACCACAACTCTGCACTCCAGGCTACCCAGATGTGGGATATTTTTGTATGAAACCTCTGCTCAGCCAAACCTGCAGGTTTCAACATTTTAAGGAATGCAAATATTTTATAATTCTCTGCCAGCTTTGGTAGCAAGTGTGTGCTGTCAAATAACAGGAAGAAAACAGATACAGCTCAGTTCTGGACTCATCTTGTGGTTTCTTTTCATTAACCTCATCTGTATCTGAGTTTTAGTTTTCTCTGTTTAGAAGACATCTGTGAATTCTTTTCAAGACTTCCTTTGCAGGTATTTCGAGATGAAGTGGCAAAAAGATACTGTAAGAGACCAAGTTATTATCACAAATTAAGAAAAAAAGCCAAACAACTATAGGTATCTACATATAACGAGACATGGAAATCCCAGATTTTTCCAGAACCAAATGCCAATGCTCCCACTGACCTGACTGAACGGAAGTGTCATGGTGTGCTGTGCCAGCATCACTGCTCAGGTCCCAGGCAAACAGGATCACTGGCAGGAGAAAGGCAGGCTGCAGGCCAGCTGCATCGTGGAGCCGCAGCTTATGGTATACACAGCAAAAACAGGGGTGAAAATAAAGGGTGTCTTGTTGTGCTGCCAAGCACCAAAGAACACAAAAATGCAAACACACCCATATGTCTCCCATTCCCCTGCAGAGGCACTTTCCTGTCTGATCAGCTTGGGTGACATCCTGGCACTTTGAGGAACAGGAGGAAAGGGCTATGAGGATAGAAGAAGAAGATGGTCCAGAAAGATTGCAGTGTCTTTTCTCTGCTTGGTTTCAAGATGTTTGAGATACATGCCTAGCTGTCACTGAGGGCTCTGTGCAATGATTAACAAGCTCATGTCTTCTGCAGAGAGAAGGATGTGAATGTTTGCAGGTAGCTGCAGGAGCAGCCACTGGTATCCTACACCTGGTTTTGGGTGCCCTGGAGAAACCTGACATTGCAGAGCCAGGCAGTCCCTGTGCTCAGGACTTCTTTAAAGACCAGGAAAACAGGTTACTCCAAGCCTCATCCAAGCTGGCCTTGAACACTCCCAGGGATGGGGCAACCACAGCTTCTCTGGACACCCTGTGCGAGGGCCTTGCCAACCTCACAGTAAAGAATTTCTTCTCAGTGTCTAAACCTGCCCTCTGACAGCTTGAATCCATTATCCCTTGTGCTGTCACTCCATGCCCTTGTAAAAAGTCTCTCTCCAGCTCTCTTGTAGTCCTCTTTAGGCACTGGAAGGTCTCCTTGGAACCTTCTTTACTCCAGGCTGAACATCCACAACTTTCTCGAGTCTGTCTTCATAGCAGAGATGCTCCAGCCCCCTGAGCATCTTCATGGCCTCCTCTGGGCCTGCCTCAACAGATCCACATCCCTCTGATGTTGGGACACCCAGAGTTAGATGTCCAGCAGCACTGCAGGTGGGGTCTCACCAGCATGGAGCAGAGGGACAGAATCCCCTACCTTGACCTGCTGCTGAGGACATGGTTGGCTTTCAACACCCCAAAGTCCTCTCAGCAGAAGAGAGTCTTGCTCTTAATCCATCTTCCTTCTGTCTGCTGGCTGGTGGAATGACAGCCAGGGATATGTCAGATAATCTTTTTGCCTTGAAATTTTACTTAACAAATTTATTAATAAAATGGACACAGTGGATACCAGGCCTCTTTCCCTAAAAAGCTTCTTAGCAATCTAAAGGCAGAAAAACAGTAGGAGAAGAATGAAAGCTGCTGTACTGTTTATAAAAGATATATCTTCTGGTGTTCTCTGTGACTGTTCTATGGTTCCCTTATAGTGGTTTGTTGTAAAAAAATTATGGACCTGTCATGGTAATCTAAGATGTGTGCCCATACTCCTAGCAAAGACATTTTCTGTTAGGACACCATCTTGTGTCTCCTGCCAGAGGGGGTCTTAGTAGAAACATCGGTGATAGGACAACAAAACATTAAATAATCTGTTATGGTGTCCAAATCCTTGTGCAAAATGGTAATAACATGCTGGTATTTGCTCTTCAAAGTATTATCCATTATTTGGGAATGAAGGAGCAACCTCTTGTAGTTAAAAACCTTATCAAGCTCAATCACAAAATCAAATGAAAAGCTGTATTCAAATGCAACCTAATTTATAAAGTGAATTATTACTTTATTGAATAAGTAATTTAAATAGTCTAAAATGAAAAATCAGATTATATCAGCTCTTGATCTTTCTTTGGTAACCACCAGATTACAAGTAGTCCCTAATTCTATGTCTGCTACTGAATTTCAGTTCACTTTATTTTAGCATATTTGAAGGGAGTTTGTTTGTGGTATAACTGGTGGGAAATTCCAGAAGGAAAGAAGGAGTTAGTACATACAGAGACGGACCCTGAGCTTTCCTTCTAAGCCTTGTTTTTTTTTCTGAGAAGGAAAGAACAAAACAACACCACCCGTTTACCAGAGCTTTTTCATCTGGCTGTGTGGGTGGTATGTTGAAATAATAGTTTGGTGGAGATTAAAGAAAAGTGTGACTGCTGTGTAGCTGCTATCAGAAGGGGGAATCCCAGCTCTTTAGAGTGTGCACAACTTGACGTGAGCAGCGTTATTATAGGGTTCAAAAGAAAAGCCAGCCCAAACAATGCCCTTCTCCCCAAACCTCCCCTGCATTTCCAGCGTGTGCAGCAGTGGGCCAGGTCTGTGACTGGGCGATCTGCCAGCGTGTGGCTGCTGAGTCTGGGCTGTGCTGAGCCTGTACAGAGGTCCTGCTGGGTTAAAGCATCTCCTGCAGAGATGGGCAGCCTTGCTCTGGAGACCCCACCAGTCCCCTGATGTGTTTGGTGTTTTGTCCCAGTTACCAAAGAGCACTGGTGAAATCTCTCCTTTCCTCTAGTCTGGACTCAGCACAAGACACTGTGTTGTCGATATAAAAGGAATACACCTGCTTAATACTTAAGGAACACATCTATTTCAACCTGCCCACCTAAAGCAAAGCAGTCTTTAGTTCCTGGTGTTTTCTTCCATGTAAATTCAAGGTACACAAAAAGGCTTAACTCCCAGAAGCCATTCTTAGCAGAATTGCAGGCACTTACCATGAACTCCCCCCTTTTCTAGATGACATTTAACTCACAGTGTGTTTCCTCTCCTTAGCAATCACACTTTTTGTCATCTGTGGTCCCTAGACACCTACAGATGTATCTTCCTTTGTGCCAGTGCTGAGCAGTAAAGCACCTCACCAGTCTCACTTTAGTGCCTGGTAAAATTATGGAGACTAATCTGGGAGTTACTGAAAAACACTTGGAAGACAAGGCAGACACTGGTCACAGCCAGCACAGGTTCATGAGGGAAAGTCCTGCTTCACAAATTTAATTTTCTTTTATAACAAGGTAGCCAGTCATAATAATAGTCCTTGATCAAGGGAAGCCAGTTGATGTAATCATTTTGGACTCCAGTAAAGCTTTTGACACTGTCTCTCACAGGATCCTTCTGGACAAAATGTCCAGCAAACAGCTGGATAGATACATATCCATGATTTCATTACTCTCCAGCCAGTGTTAGGTTCCTGTGGGTTCCTACAAGGATCTGGGTTGCTCTGGAGAAAGGGCATGATGAAGAGAGGAGGGGTGGAAGAGGGTGAGGACTGTACCTCTTCCACTGAGAGCAGCCAAGTGTGTGGAAAATACATCTGTGTTTCAGAAGGGAAGCAGTTGGGGAACTGACCGTGGCTGGGGACTCGGCTCTCAGAATGAAGTCCCAGTCCCTGGTGCTGAGGCTATTTTTGTCTTTTAACAGACAACTGTAATGGATCAAATGGAAAAACAGCCCTGACAGCTGGGTCTGAAACATGCCTGCTGCCCGTGCAGCCTGCCAAAGGTCATGCTCCAGGCCAGACCTGTGCTGGCAGTTAGAAGCCTGTGGTGATGGTTAGGAACTCAAGAAGCAAGTGATGTTTTGTGAAAATATTTGTGCACTTAGCCTACCTGCAGTCACACTAGGCTGAGAAGAGATTTCATGTGATGCATAAAGCAAATAAAAGACCAAAGAGGAGTGAGACAGGGTGGTGTTTGCTCTGGTCTTTGCAGGTAGTTCATGGTTTCCTCTTTTCAGATTCCTTTGCAGAGTGCACACATGTACAGAAGGCAGCCGGAGTGAGTTTCCTGGGGAACCAAAGGTTTGCCTAGTTTGAAATCCAGCCTCCAGTGGTGGCTCAAAGCAGCTCCTGGGGAGAAGGAGTGTGATGGGGGCAACTCCCAGTGTCCTCTCCCCAAAGCTGCTCCTCAGTCCACGAGTCTGCATGTCAGGGACTGTTCCCGCAGTGATCTTTCTACTGCTATGCATGAGCATGGAAATAATTTCCCTACATCTCTGCCTGCATCTAACACCATATACACACTCATGGTTCCTTTATTCCCTTTTCTCCTAGTGCTGTACTAGGGCCCCGTGCTGTGACCATTCATTCGTATTTGCAATCTCCCACTTCTCCAGCTCTCACATCAATTATGGGATAACTTTTAGTGTTTTACAGGACACAACATTGTTCCCTGGTACAGCCTTGGAAAACCCTGAATCTGTCATGTCTGGGCCAAACTCATCAAAACTGTAACTCAGTTTGGCAAGTAATTCTTTTTCTTTGAAAGATGCCAATTACCATTTACTATTAATTTCTATTCGACTTACTTACCCAATTCATCCTCTTTACCCATTTGGAGTATTGATACACTATGAGCACTTCTTCAAATGGAAGTGGGAGAGAGATTATGTCATCTCTTTTGGGAATGCTAATTAGCCATAGTGCTTATTTAAAATATTTTTTCCCTGGTAGATCTTGCTTAAGAGACTCTTGATGTAACTGAGCAAAAATATCCATCAGCTATGCCATGTTATACATGTACATGGTCTCACTTCTTCCTGAATACAGACAAATATCTATTTAGTACTTTTCTTTTTCACATTACCATTCATTTTACTAGCCCTGTCTAGTGATATTCCTGCACTATTTTTAAGCTCCTTTTGTTCTTAGTAGATGAAAAAGTACTTTCTTTGCTCTGTTTTGAGGAGTCTTTATACAGTTCTAATTTTACTTACTAATTTCTCTCAGTTACATCTATTTTATGTTAACTGGAAGCTGTTTCCCCCTTTCACAGCTGTGATTGCTTTTAAGTTTCACATAGATTCCTTCACTTCGCTGCTGAACCAGGATGAGATTTCAGCATCATCTGTTTGCACTCTTGGCTTGGAAATCTTGACTTTTTGACCGTCTGATAAACCTTTCATCAAAGACCTGAACTTTCATTTGTGTTTTTCTACCCACATTTTGTCTAGCAATGAGCCTGGATAGTAATTTTCCTTTGAGGCAAAGAACGTACCTTTTTAATGCTGAGTGTTTAGGGCAGACAAATAATCAGGTCACAGTCAGGTCACAATGATGCCTGGCATTCAGAGGTCAACAAACTTTCTACCCAGAATTTGGTTCACCACAGTATGTTGCAATGAACACTCTCACCATGGGCGTGACCCTCATGGGTAGAGAATTCACCTGTACCACCCAAATGCTGTTTTTCTATTGGCTGCTTACATTTTTAGCATGTGTCTCCCACGTGAAGCTCTCTGTGCACACAGAACTCTTCTGTCCGAAAATGGGATGAGGGTTAAGTGAATAATGGGTTTAAAGAACAATCATCCTGCTTTTAGACTCTGTGACTTTGTCTGGTGGTTGGTAGCAGATCGTTCTGCGGATACTCTTCCTGTTCTGCTGAGCATCTTGGCAATCTGACATAGCAGCTCACAAGACCACAGTGGTGCTAAACAGAACCACCCCCAGTCTGCTCGTCCTAATCAACAGTTTTATTTCAGAATAAGAACAGTCATCTCGCCAGGCTTCTGTGACTTCAGCTGCATCAAATTCCATCATGAGTAACTTTTTGTTCCTCTCATTTCTCACTGGCCCTTCTAGCACCTATGTAATTGACCACAAGTTCTCTTTTTTCGTCATTCCGTGCTTTCGTCATTTGGTCAGCAAGCTGCTGTCTGCATGTGGAGCTGCATGACACACACTTTCTTAGCAGTGTTTATTTGCTGCTCTAACCATCCCTCTGTGGCCCTCCCTGAAAATACGGGCAACCCACGTGTGACAGTATATATGTATTTTTTTTTCTGTTTCTAATGCTGCCCCTCTTCCTCAAAGACAGGAGACAAGCAAAAGCAAATGTTTGCCTCATACCCATTGTGCTGGCCATCTACAGCTTGTTCACAAGTTGTCCTGCTTTGCTTTGGTACACCAGAATTCAGTCAAATACAAATCTTCTATTTCGTGTGTTTTTAGGCTATTATTTTGTGTCAGCTCTAGAGGGATGAAATCAAGAAAGACCTGAATGCTCATGAGAAAATGTTTAGTTTTAGGATGTTTCAAGACCAGTTTTGTTGATCTGTTGATACACATGAATGTTGACAAGTGAAACTGCTGGTGAGTCACATCACTGTTACACTTATGAAAAACCAAACATCATCTGTAGTATCCGGGCTGAGGGAAGGTGGTTGTGAAACAAGCTGTTATGGTGGGAATGTCTTTCCAGAAGGAGAAAAGGAGGAGAGTATGAAACTAACAGAGAGTGTGTTTGAGGGAAAGTGAGAAACACCATGGGCCAGAGAGCCTCCCACTCTGGGAGCTGCTGCAGAACACGGCAGGGCAGTGTCCAGCAGCACAGTCCCAGCTCCTGTCTCCCAGCTCCCATCCCATTGCAGGGCAGCCAAGTCCACTCAGGACTCACCCCGGTGGAGATGTCCTTGCTTCTGGCTGCAGAGCCTGGAATGGGCTGGGGGAACATAATGGAGATCTTGAGCCAGATGAAAGCATCTTCTGCGTACAGGCAGAGGGCTGCTGAGGCAGAGAGAGACCAGGATCCCATGGATGCTGCATTAGGTGGTGTGGAGAGGGTCAGAGAGAGCCTTGAGAACAGTAAGGAATGTAAGGATGGAGAAGAGTCATCATTGTGCCATGTCTAGAAAGTCAGGACAAAACTTGTAGGTATTACAGCCAGAGTAGGCACAAAAAGAAAAGGCAGGAGGAGTGGACTGGTGCAGGGAGGTAAAGAGAGTTTCTGTAGCCATGGCATTTGGGATGGGGAGTTAGGGGAGAAGAATTTTGTGCTGCTGAAAGCAGGGATGGTGAAGGAGGTGTTGGCAAGATGAGAAAAGCCATGGTGATGCTATAGGCAAAGGCAGGAGTTACTGAATCTGACTGCAAGGAGAATTTCAGGAGGCAGGAGAAGAAAAGGAGGGTGAATTTGCAATGAAAGTGAAAGAAGGCATTAACAGGAATGGGTCTAAAAGAAAGGTTTGTGTAGGAAGAGCAGTCTTTGAGCTGGTCTTCCTGCAAGAACATGCAAGGGACGTGCAGGAGCTCACAGTTACAGAGAGATCAGAATAACAGTGCAGATGAAAATACCCTTCTCTTTAAAGTGGTTATCGTGATGGGAAACAGGGATCAGTCTGCCAGAGGAGGGCCTGGCAAATGGTGGTGGCACCTTCACTGGTAAGGCCTGCAGAGCTGATGTGAGGAGCAGACACCAAGTCCAGCTCCTGGAACAGACTGGGCTGAGGGTTCACCAAGGAGGGTCTGGATGGAGTCACCAAGGGATTTGTTGCTTCTCCTCAGAGATGAAAATGGTAATGAGGAGCTTGGAAATAGATACTGGGGAGGTGGACAGGCACTATCAGTTGTCCTGGGAGATGGAGCATGAAGCCACTTGTTTTTGGAAATGAGATGTGGCTATAAGAGAGCTGAGAACAGCTTCCCCAAATGGGGAAAGGGCTGGGAGAGCTACTCCAGGGCTTTGGAATGAACCGAGGAGCTCCTCTCAGGAGGGAGTTAGGAGAACATCTAGTGGTGGCCTGGAGTTTTGTGGGGTTTCCCTCCATCCCTGTGACTGGTAGCCCCATGGTGTCTTCCCAGTGACTCAGAGAATTTCCTGAGGCCCTGCTGAGAGCTCTCTCTGCATGCATCAAAACTGGTTTGTGGTTGGTTTCTTTTGAGCATCAAAACTGCACAAGAAATTTTCTAGTTTCTCTCTGTCTGGGAAATGGAGTAGTCACTGGGAAAGCACAATGTCAGACAGGAACTGTCTGTCTGTCTGCCAGCTTGTGTGTCCCCAGGCAGGACCTCCTGGATGGTTGGATCCTAACACCTACAGCCAGGGCTGTCACCACCCTGCTGCCTTGCCAGGGTCACAACTCCAGGTCTGAAAGGCTACATGAGAGACAGTGTGAATGCAGCCCTGCTTTTGGAGGGAAAGATAACTTCTAATACTTAAAAGTCAAAATTCTAATATTTTTTTGTACCTCCTAAAAGTAGAAGTTTTACCTCTTCAGTGCTTTGCAACTTTACTTCTTTACTGCTCATAGATAACTACCACAGCAATTCTCTCCTCATGGACATGTATTTGTTTCCACATGTCCAAAAGATTCCCACAGATGGAGCAGCACAGCTCTTCCCAGGAAGCCACTGGGGAGGAAACCTCACGCTGGGCCAGGAGCAGCTCAACAGAGCTACCTGCTGCTGCTATCAAGCTGCTTTTAATTTTTTCCTTGGCTACTGATTACAGAGACCCCTCAGTGATGGTGAGGAGCCCATGCACGCTCTTGGTGTGTGAGCACTAAGCTGGTGCTCATTTACATTTTCCTGTGTTGTGTCCAGCTGGCTGCCTCAATAAATACCCTCAAATGCTTGTTGCCTGTGCTGAGATTCTCTTGTCCTTGCATGACTGAAGGGATCTCACACAATCCCACGCAGAGGACTCAGAGGTGGCAGAGAAAAGCCATCACAATGCATTCATCCAAAGAGAACCCTTCACAGCTCATGCATTCAGGGATAGCTTCTTGTTTTTTCTTGAGTCACTCATTGTGAAACTCTTCAAGCTGCTCAGGGATAGAGAAAGTTATCAAGGAGTTTAAAAGAGGCAAATTCAGACATGTCTTCGCTGTTCAGGCTGCACATCCAACCTTTTTGCTGTAGATGGAATGTAGCTGTTTCCATGTTGAAAAAATAACATGACTAAGATGTAGTGTGTTTGAATAATAAAGCAACCCAGTCTGGGCCCCACTGAGTGTGAAAGCAAGACTCAGCTTGTAACATGTGGCTTTGAAGCCTCTGACTGATTGGTGATGTTTTGTCTGAACCTCTCAAACCATAGGAATTCGGGAATGGCCCAGGCCGACTCTACAAATACTGTTCCTGCAGAATGGATGTCATCTTCCAGGTATGGAATCACACAATGGTTTGGGTTGGAAGAGACCTTGAACATCATCTTGTTTTAAGCCCCTGCCATGGCCAGGGACACTTCCCCTAGACCAGCTTGCTGAAAGCCCCATCCAGCTTGGAATGGGCATGACTCTGTTCTCCTGAGCCATCAGTCTGTCCCCTTGATCTACTCCTCACAGTCACAGCTTCTCTTGGCTATGCCTGTTTGGATGACCTTGGTCTTGGGAAACACTCAGATTCACTGCCTGGGTAATTCCCCTTTTTTCATTAGTGTTTTGGAGAAAAAAACCATTAAGGTCACAAATTTAGAAGAATACCTCAATGCCTACAAAGCTGTGAATGATTCTAAGGTCACTTTCAACTGTCATATCAAAGATTTTGGACAGAGCATTCTTGGGGAGCAGTAGCTTCATTTGAGTGATTGACACCTGTCATATTAAAAATGTGGACTGATGAGGACTCCATTTCCAAGAATGGAAACCATTCCCCTGGCCCAGAGATGAGCTTAAAATCACAACCAGGCATGACCTTCCCAAGCTTTGTCCTAGAGTTTTAGAGCTGGTACATGGTCTCACCCCACCCAAGATTTTATAGAGACTTTGTTTTCCCCAACTCAGTGAATATATTTTTCCTAAACCACCACTACCACCACCACCACCAAAAAGTAATAAATAAGTAAGTAATCATTTATCCCCAAATCAGATCAATTATTCAGGGTGCTGCCCGGGTATAAAATCTCTGGAGTGGCAACATTTAGGAGGCTGTGGATCAGCTACTTTGCAGTGTCATGAAAATTTCATGCTCTCTTGGCAAGGAAGTTAGTGAGTCAGGCAAATGAGCTCCTGTGCTGTCTCCCTGACCTGGATACAGGCATACACAGTTTCAGATTACAGCTCTGTGTGTGTGGCTCAGACAGGAGGGACCCAAGTGCATTTAGGCCTTTGACGTCCAAGGAGTCCGAGTTTCAGATGTGCAACACCATTAAACATGTTTTGAAAATTTCAGCCCTAGTGACCCCGAAAAAAAAAAGTAATGATAATAAAAAAAAAGCCGTACGGACGGATTGTTGGTTTCTAAATGCAAAGGTTCAAGTCATGCACAGAGCATCGACCTGAGAGTAACTTTATTGGCCTGCTGGCACTGACTCCTCCTGCTCCTGGCCATGACTGCTACATCTCAAGGCTGCATTCCCACCCAGTCTGCAAAGTGTGGCTGGAAGTGGAAAGAAGTGGAAACAGAAAATGTGTCAACTGGTTGCGAAAACGTTGAAGTTTAAAAAAAGTCAAGCATGTGGAAAATTAGGGAAAAGAAAGAAGAAAAAGCAGAACAGTAGACCCAGCAGGCAGGTTTAGCCACAGCAGAAGCAATTAGTACAAAGTGAGAATCTGAATTTTTGACTTGCTTACAGCTTGGTTACCCCGACTTTGCTGTACTGTGTTGGTCTATTTGCTGCTCCTGACTGTCACACTCCCACGCTCTCCTGCAAGGCATCAGGACCAGTTAATTCACCTGGCAAATCTCTGCTTCTCCGACGGGGCTCTGCCAGCCCGGGGATGCTCCAGCCTGGGGCTGAAGGTACCGACTGTGGCCAGACGATGTCACGCTAATCCCGCGGATGCTCGGCAGCCGGGAGTTCATCTCCCCAGCCGCAAACACTGCAGTGGCGCTGCCTTCTGTCCTGCTGCATTAATGTCTTCCCAAGCTCTCCTTTTTGTACCAATCACACAGCGCAGAAGGTGCCATTAAGGCTTTAAAATTTAATGAGCTCTAATAGAACCTCTCCCTGTGATATACAACCCAAGAATAGGCTATGCTGTGGGAACATTGCATTGTGTGTGCCTTTATATCTTTCCCTCCTCTCTGGTTTTACTGTAGATTCCCAATCACTTTAATAGCATTTCTGCATCTTTGTGTTGTGGAGTTATTGCAGGTTAGCTCCATAAAGGAAGGTAGGTGTCTAATTGTCTAACGTGGGGTACCTGCCCCACCTAGCTGGAGTGTTTGCATTCCTGACACACTGATAAATGCAAACCTGCCTAAACCTTGGCTTGGCTGAAATGATCATGCCTAAATCCTGCTTGATGACTTCCCAGCCCACGGAAACAAACGAGAAGTCCATCCTCCCTCCTGATTTGACCAAGAGTTCATGCTCTAAATTTACAGGGTGCAAGAAGCTCTCTAAGTGGCTATATCCCATAAGCTTTCTCAGCACACCACTGCTGTTCACTGGAAACAGATGGCACTGGTCTAAGCCCTCTCTCAGGCTGTTGGAAACCCAGACTGAACTTCAGTTTCCCATGTAGAGCCTCCCATGTCCTGAAAACATGCTGTGAGCATCCAACAGCATCCAGACCTCGGGGGTCTGGTCTCAAAGTCTCCTGCTGAAGCTGTTCCATGTGGTATAAATAATTAAAGATTCACTGGACCAGAGAGAAGAAGTGGGAGATGGACTCTCCTTCCCCATGGTCAGGACACTCATGTGTGTAATGTGGGAAAGTCAAGTTACAGGTTCCTGCTCCAGTGAACAGCTAACTAGCAGCACAAGTTGGACCAGCTCCAACAGGAGAGGCTGAGACCCCCCTTCCCAGGACCATCCAGGGCCTGCTCATTGGGCTTTCAATGAAACAAGAGAAAGAAAACCAAGAGCAACCTGCAAAATCTTCAAGCCCCTTAACTACTGCTTAAGAGCTGAGATGTCTCTGTGGGAAGAACCTGAGCTACCTCCCATGAAGCCTGAAGGATGAGCAGGATCAGAAGTGTCCATCCAGCTCTGTGTCTGTCTCCAGCCTTAGCTGAAGGCAGGTTCTGGTGGAAGAGCAAAACCACGGGGTAACTCTTTAATGATAGCTCCCCAAGATACACACTGGACCCAAGTGGATAAAAACACCTGGCCACCTCACCTGTGTTCTCCATGGTTTATTCTTGTGCCTTACCCAGTTAGCTCATTTCCTATGAACTTTAGCCCCTTATTTTTCTTGTAGCCGTGGCAGAGGGCTGGACAGCCAAATCTGAACTGGGAGATGCCTGGGGTGGCCATGTGCCTCGGGGGTGAGCACAGCAACTTCTCTGCAGGTTTGCTGCTGTGCAGCACTGAACATCGTGCATGTCTGAGGCTCACAGGCACCACCACCACAGCACATACTCTGCTCTGTGGTTTGCCACTGGAAGTGACACCAGTCTCCATTGCTTTTCACCTGATACTTTTCTTTAATGGCCTAGGTGTGCAAGACCATCTGAGGTGATTTTATCTTAGTCTCAGATTGGTTTGCTCATTTTGCAAAAAAGAAAGGGGAAAAGAAAAAGTGTTTCTTCTTGAAATAAGCCTCCATCAAAGGTTGTCTCAATTCCCCAGTCTGCTCCAACAATTTTAAAGAGGAGGCAAGGTGTGGAAAGAGAGTCAGTATTTTCCATTTGGTATATTTGGACAGAAAGACAAGTGCCCAGGTCTGAAGAAGAAAACTCCAGGCTAAGTTTAGAAGCTGCTATTTCAGGCTTGGAAAACTGCGAGAGTATCTGAATTTATCCAGATCAGTAGTGGAGCTAATGAAAAGTGTTTCTTTGCAGATCTTCCCCAAAGGACATCCTTACTTCACCTCAGCTGGCTGTGACACTTGGCAGAAATGAGTGGAGCTGCACAGGTGTTAAAACTCAATCGTACACAGAAAACCCAGGCTCTCATGTAGGCTCCTTGTTAGGAAGGTTTTTAAGCACCTTTAAACATGTTTGCAATTCCCCTGATTTCAAGTCAAACTCCTTGCTTAACACATTAAAAGGCAGAATGACTTCGCTTTGGAAGCCCTGGAGACTTTGTGGAGAAGTTGTTTGACCTCCTTGTGTCTCAATCCATCCAGAACATGAGAGTGAAAAATAAACAGCACCTCATTAAAAAAGAAATAGATAGTGTGACTGACCTGAGCTTGCCTTAGTAAATAAATTACAAAGCCATAAAACTGCTTGAGGAGCTGCTTTGCCTCTTTGAAACAACACCCACTTCAGGCACTCTTTAAACACCGTGCTGGGGGTGATGCAGAGTAATCGCGGAGGAGCTCTTATCATTATCTGCCTGTCAAGCCCCCATACATTCTTCCTTGTCTGAGCTAAGCAGAAATTACAAACCAGTGATGAGAGGTTGCAAGAAGCACCAAGAGAGACTGATTTACCCACGAGCTTTCCCAGCTGTTCTTGCCACCCAAAAGCATCCCAAGGTCAGATTTATACCTGTGTCCTTCTCTGTTCCCAAAGGACTCACCTTGACAGTTCGGCTACCCAGGGTTTTAGATGCTGCTGCTCTCAGTGCTGTTTTGCTGGGATGCCCTGTATTTCCTTGGTAAATAGCAGGGTTTGTGAGGCTGGCATGAACAGTTGGACTGGATGATGTTGGTGTTAAAGTGGGTGTCTTCCAAATCAGGGTATTCTGTGATTCTATGAATAAGGAGCAAAACAGCCAAGGACTGCTGGGAGAAGGGTCAGAGGAGTGATCTGGGGTCTTGAAGATTAAAAGAATCAGCCAACCAAAGTTTGGGACTGGTATGGGCCTCTTTAAGCACTGAGATGACAGAGTTTGTCTGAACAAAAACCAGTGCCTCTATTTCAGCATCAAATCTGAATGCAGAGTGGAAAAGTCCCACGGGTGTAAAAGCAAAAGTTGTCTCGGGGAAAGTATTTGTAGGGAGTTCACCACAGATGGGGATGGGTACTGATGTAACAGGATTGAAAATGGGGAAAGGCTCCACGTACCACACAACCAGGTGAAGCATGATCCCCTGGCACACCACTGCTTCAGAAACAAACCCAATGCACAGCATCCCATCAAACAGAGCAAACTTCAGCTTCCTGCCCAGTGCTGCCGGGATTATCTGCCCATGGATTACCTTCCTATGACCTGAAACACCCATCCTGCCCGTTCCCTCATCCCTGGATACCCTGTCTTTGGGAATGCAACCTGCCAGGGGTCACATGAAGAGATTACAGCCTAGACATTTAAGCTACATGAACACCTGTCCCTGCGCTGTGTCCTAAAGGCAGGATGGCAACAGGATGTTTCCTCCCGTGTGTAAACAGAACCCTTCCTGCTGGACCGTGGTCCCATCAAAGAGAAGGTGCAAACTTGCTTTTCAGTAGCTGCAGAATCAGTGCTTAACTAACGTGGAACTGCTGAGAAGAGATAATTTCTTGGCATGACCTTGCTATGCTACCTTTAAATTCTTGTGTAATTAAAAAGAAGCAAGGAAAAAAATCCCAAACCACAACAAGCACCACTTTTGATTGCTCCCCCTATGCTTAATGAAGACCTAAAGATTAGAGAAATGTGCAGACAAGAACCTGAGCATGGCAGACCAGAGCTTCTGGGCTGTACCCAGCCTTCTGCTGGCACTGCACACAGCCAGTGTGGCTGCAGAGGATCTCTAAGTGTTTCAGGTCACTTATTATCCAGGACAGCAAGGCTCAGGTACAGTGAGTGGAGAGAAACACTGTGGCACTTACATTAGGTAGCCAAATGCCCTTTGCCTTGGGCAGAAGGTGTGATTTTGTGTGTCCTCCTCTGCCTTCTGCTTACCCATGTGAAAGGCTCTGTCACTACCGGATACTGTAAGATGAGGATGGAGTTTTGCCTTTGTTTTTAACCCTCTAAGCAGCTGTGTTGTGCCTCTGAATGAGTTCGAGATGCATTTGGAAAGCAGCTAAATGGTACTCTCTGCATTTGAGGGCAATCACGTTTATTATTTCATTTTACTG
This sequence comes from Nicator chloris, assembly GCA_013400495.1. Taxonomy (NCBI): domain Eukaryota; kingdom Metazoa; phylum Chordata; class Aves; order Passeriformes; family Pycnonotidae; genus Nicator; species Nicator chloris. The sequence goes on from WAAE01007606.1 coordinate 201,213, forward strand.
CTTAGCATTGCACGACATTGTTCATCTTGGGAGGGGAGGGGGGTGACACTGAGAGAAGTGCAGCATTCCAGACAGAAGAGTAAGTTAGATTTCCATGATATAAATGTTCTCCTACATACAGTGCAGTGAAAGCCCATTTGCTCGGGATGAATGAAAGTATTTTGTTGGCCTCCTCTCACAGCAACTCATCTTGGGCCATACCCTGTGGGCTCTTGCTCAGATGGGTTTCTTGATGCTATCAGTAGCAGCAGCATACCTGCAAATGTCTTAGGGGTACAAACCTTGGCCAAGCCACCTCAGGAGCCTGTGGAATTACCCTGACACACTCTGTTTTCCAGCTTGAGCTTTTTTGGGCAATCTGGGTGACTTTGTGGGCAGATTCCCTCAGGCTTCTATGTGCTGAGCAATATTTAATGGAACATCTTGGGGAGTGAGAGGCCATTCAGCCTGAGTGGGGACTTGGGACTGGCCGTGACTTGGAAATATTGTGTATAGTTAAGATCTGCACACTCCAGTGAGATAGTTAATGTGGTTAAAATCAATGAGCTGTGCTAATTTACCTCAGCTGAAGCCTGCATTTCACATGGCTTTTCAGTACTTCCTTTAAACTCTATTAATTCCAATGTTTAATTGCAAACAAACTGGATGATGGATCAGTTAAAGAAAAATCTACTGTACAGGATCAATGATTTAACCTGTACTATCTCTGTGACTCCCATGCACATCTTTCAGACCAGTTATTTGCATATGTTAAAATCCAATTTGAATTGTTCATCACATAGAACTAGGTAAGCTTTTTTTTTAATGAGAGATGTAACTTCAGGGCACTATTAAATTCTAATTAAAAATCAGTCAAAAGCACCCTTTTCTTAGTGTTTGTGCCTGCAGCAACACTTCCACTGTGGTATCAAAAGCTCAGTTCATTACTTCTTAATTAATTTTGCCTTGAGAAGCTCTGAGTTCTCAGAGGACCTGTTGGGTTTTTAGAGCATTGTCTACATAATGTTTGCTTGTACACAGCAGCCACAATGACATTCAGATCAGGAATCCTTACTCATTTAATCCAATTTGACACAATGTCTGCAGCCTGCCAGCTTTTGGGAACCTGAAAGATGCCTGAAGTTCTCAACACAGAGGATATCTTGTCCAGAGCTACTGGTACTGTAGGGATTTTCCCATCTCCCTATTCCCAGTGTGCCTATTTTGCAGTTGAAAAGGTTGGTATACAGGTTGACTGATTATTTTCTTTTCTTTTTTTTTTTTTTCAAGGAAGATCATGATGAATAGGAAACTAGTCTTGCTCCTGACCCCAAAGAAATCTTGCCTGAAAGTACATTTTTTTTTCTTTTTTCTCAAGATAAGAATCCTGTAATCCAGATCTCCCACTGCAAATGATTCATTTCCCCTCTTGGCCTGGCTGTGTGTGCACGTGTCTGATGGTGGTGAGCTGGAGCTGACCAGTGCCCTGGGCCAAAGAAAGGAAAAGAAGCTGAAACGGTGGAGGAGAATAATCTACCCAGTCTCAGGGGACATTTTTCACTGATTTAGGGCATTTCTGCCAGAAGAGTTTTGGTGATGAACAGACCATAAATGTGCTTGGGGTGGCTTGAACTTCCCAGCATTCCTCAAACGCTACAAGACAAGGGTTTGGCAGGAGAATGTGAACCAAACCTGCAAATGTCCCTCTGAGCTGGGCCAAGAGGGACATGTGTAGCTGCTGTCTAGGCCAGGAGGGACCTGGATGATATAAATTTTTATTAGGAACCTTTGTATGAAGACTAGTTTGCACAAGCAGACCCTCTAAGTATCAAAGGCGATAGTTCACATCTGCCTTCATGTGTGTCCAAGTCTTCTTGCTGCAAGGCACGGAGTTGGGTGGGGCTGAGGGAGCCATGGAGATAAAACAGTATAAATTGGGGGTGGGGAAGGCTTAAAATGAGATTTTGAGGCAATGTCAGCTTCCAGTTTTCCTCTTGGAGAAAGTGCACAGAAAAAAAGGGGGAAGAATTTAAAAATAGAAAAAAACCTTGATGAGTGGATGTGAGCAAGGTGTTTTTGATTCTGGGGCAAGCCCCCTTCTTTCCCCAGGTTATCCTGTCCTTTTCTTCAGCAACGCTTCAAAGAAAGCTCTCCTTTCCTCTTCTCAAGTGCTGATTTGGGGATGGAACAGTGGCTGGATATTTTGCTCCTCCTCTTCTCTACTGGTGGTGGTGAGGGGGCTGAGCAAGAAAACACACTGGGCAGCTTATGAATTACCCTCTCATCTTTCTCTTTTCAGAACCTGTGCACACTGGCACCAGCAGAAGCAGGTCTTGAGGCTGAGGTCCTGAGCCCTGTCTTCCCCTTCCCTGTTGCCAGAGCCACACTTAACAGCAGACTGGATGGATGGATGGATGGATGGATGGATGGATGGATGGATGGATGGATGGATGGATGGATGGATGGATGGATGGATGGCTCCACATCTAAATGGTCTGATTTCATGTTGTGGGGGCCAGGAGAGGTTGAAAATCAATACCAGTTTTGGTTCATAAGCTGCAGAGTTTGATTCTCCTGCTAGGTCATAGAGCATCAACACTCAACAACAAGCAGCTGCCAGTTGAGATGAGCATCCAGCTGAGTTCAGAAAACTTCAGCCCAGCCTGCATCAGGGAGAGATGGTCATTATTTCTTTCTGTCCTCAGAAGAGAGACGAAGCCTCAAGCTTTTGATGCTGCAGTTGTAGATGTGCTGTCGGTGTGTAGCCATCAGCTGTGGCCAGAGCTCTGTTGTGCCAACATAGACATGTCCATCCTGAAGAGAAGGGGCTGAAAGTTTCCTCAGTTTTGGTTTTCAGGTTCATTCAATTTTGACAGGTTTTTGTTACAGGCAGCAGACCTGGGCCTAGTGTGCCCCAGAGATGTCTTCATTCAAATGTCAAGAACCACAAGGGATGTGGAGCTCAGCGGGAAGACAAGGGGAAGGAGGGATGTGTTCTTACCTGAGATGTAGGAGCAAAGCTGGCCTGGCTTTCCAGGAGGGAAAATCACAGCAGGACTGTGCCAAGGCCATAGTGGTTCAAAGATGGCAAGTTCCAGGGGAAAACAGGGAGGCCCTTGCCCATTCCACATGGCTGGATAGGATAAATTTTTGTGATACATTCCAGGATATGATAGCTACCAGCAATAAGTTTGTAAGGGGGTGCAGAGAAAGGGCTGGGCAGAATGTGAAAAGTCCATGGATGTGCAGCCAACAAACCTGAGCAGCAATAAGGAGAGGGATGTGCCTTACACTCAGTATGCAGGAATAGCCTCAATTTCTGCCTCTCTGCCTTCCCAGACTGACTCTTTGCACAGAGTGCTGATGAAAGAGGAAATACTCTTTGCTCAGGGAGCCTTGGAAGATGTTAGCAGAAATTTTGGGTGAGGAGGTGAGAAAGGCTGCAGATTAGTTTTAGCAGGAATCCCCTGTATAGCTGAACTCACACCTCTTCTTTTTCTGCAGAGAACACCAAGTCATGGGGCTGTCACAGCAGTCTGTGCAAAACCTCCTGGCAGGGAAAGAAAGCCACTTGTGAAAGACTTCCTAAGGGAAATGCTTGCATCCACTGAGGTTTAGCATACTTGAAAATGTACAAAAAGGAAAAATTCTTGTGTAGGACAGAGGATGGCCTGGATGAGATAAGATAAACAATCTTCTCAGGCTCTCAGAGCCTGTTTGTTTATACATCACATCACAGCAAGTGAGGGGGTATTGGCAGCATCCTCCAGCCTGCACCTCCTCACTTGCATCTGGGCAGAAACCCATTGAAGAGACAGAGCCCAGCTGCAGAGCCGAGAGGGCAAGTGGACCTTCTCCCTCATTCCCTGCTCCCCTCCCAGTCCCCCTCCCTCTCTCTGCTCCCTGCTACCCCTTCCAGCAGCTGTCCTCAGGAAGAGCTGGCCTTTGGAGTACGTGCCTCTGACCACCCTGTACTCCGTGCTCTGGGATTACCAGGAGCAAGTTTCCAAGGAGTTCATTTGTCATTACTTGCTAAATAAATGGAGTGTGATAAGAATCTGCATTCTGCTTCCATAAAAACCTGTCAATGCCGTTGCTGGTGTTGCAGTAGTTTCTCACAAGAATGCCCAAGTCACTTTTTCTTCTCCATAAAAGCCGGAAAGGGCTGCCTGGCTCAGCTGGTGTGGTTGGTTCTTGGGAGGGAGCCTCGGCACTTTCATTATCAGCAGTTGCCACGAACTGTTGGACAGGGAGGGCTCAGCAGCACAGCAGGAAAAGGGTTTCGTATCTGGAAATAATCTTGTAGAAGTCTCTCCTAGGCCTGAAATTCTTGGCAGTAACCTTTCATCCAAATCTCCTGAGACAGCAAGGGGCTTTCATCGTTTGGTAAAGCCTGGCAAGTTTTACGTCTTTTTGGAAAGTAAATAATTTTTTTCTAAACTCCCCATGACAGGAACCATAAAAAAATACATCTAGTCACTTTTTATGATGGACATAAACCAACATATTCCACAAGTGATTTCCTCAATTTTCTCCTTAGGAACAGGTTTGGCTCCAGAGCACCTGAACACCAGATCTGCAGACACCTGATGTTGCTGAAGTATTTAATTACCTGCTTAAATATCTCTTCAAATTAAGCCTGTGCTGCTCTGCATGTGTAAATACATTTATTCTCATAAAATATCTCTGAGGCAGGACTGTATTTCAAGGGTTGGGGTACAAGGGCAGTGTAACATAAGGTCACAGTTTCTGAAGAGCCTGGAGTAAATCCCAGCAGACTGAAAACCCTTCCCCAGCAATTTGTCCTGTGTCTGGGGATAACATTCACATTTCCATCCTCCAGACTTGGATTGTGCAGTGCCAAGCAGGCATCAGCTAGAGCTCATGAGCTCCAGTAGCCTTTTAATTTTTCTATTATTACATAGAGTGTTTCCATTATAGAAACACCCAGCACTGGGGAGGGAGGGGATGACTTTTGTGCTTCAAATAGGTCTTCACAAAAGGGCTAAAAAAATCCCCACAGAACACCCAAGATAACACTGTCGTCTGTAATCTTAGTAAAGCACCCAAAATGGAAAGCATTCTTGTTGTGAAACTCTCAGGTTGCTGTTTTGTTTGCTCCTTATTAAGAGTTAATAAACAAAAGTGTTTGGGTTAATTTTGTCATGTGTACTGTGAGTTGCTAAGGAACACGGCTCCACTCTGCCTGAAGTCTCTGTAGTGAGACAACTGAGAGAGGCATTAAAGTGCTGTAAAATAAATGGGATGTTACAGTGTACCAGGCCCTGGCCTGGCACTTGGAGCATTTTCTTTGTTTGAGATGTAGAAAAGCCAAAGACAGAGAGTCCAGCTGACAGAGCAAGGGCAAAGGCTGGCAGGTGGGAGCTGTGCAGCTTTGGCTGAGACATGATGCCTTGCTGGGCTGGGTGTGATGTGCAGCAGGAGGGCAGGCACCAAAGGGCTAAGGTGGTCAGTGAGGAAATTAACACAAGATCTGGGAGGTTTATGGACAAGATTTTTGGTCAGCAACAGGTGGAGAGAGCTTGGTGTCTCTGAAGGTCCTATGCAGTGGCCCATCATAGCAGGGAAGGCACATCCCATGTTGTGAGGTGATACAGGGGCTACAGTCCCACCACATTTCCCTGAGGCTTCCCAAAGAAAAGGCTCTCTTGGATGGCCTTTAGCTCCCAGCAGGGTCAGGAAGGCCAGGCTGGGAGAAAGGCAAAGCTGGATGAAATGGTGACCACGTGAGTGCTCTGAGCAGAAGCCTGTGTGTCATGGAGGGCTGAGGGAAAGGCTGTGATTTTGCCATAGCTTTCAGACAAATGGACTTCTCTTCAAAACAGTGATTATCACTGTCACATGAATACAAATTGAGAATCATTTTCTGCAGACAAGTACAAAAAGAGGTACTGTGTAAGGTCTAATTTCACACTGAAAGCAAGTAGCAGAGAACAAGGCACTATTTTAACAGCAGTAGAGATGGAGCATGTTGCTGGGCTGGGAATTACCAGGGAATACTCTTAAAGGTTTTATCACGTCTCTTTTGAAGGCATTGTTCAGTTTTGAAGAAATCCTAATCTGGATCAGAGAATTTCAATCTTTCAAAGTGATGTTAGCAGCAGAGTAGTTTGGATATGCCTCAGGCTCCTCCCAGGACAGGTTTTTCCCAAGAAAGAGGCATGTGTGTTTGGGCTGAGGATGATAAAGGAATAATTGCACACATGTTTCTTAGGATGTTTTCTGTTGCAGGACTGGAGATACAGTCTGAATAAAGCAAATCAAGTTAGAAAAGTCTTACATTGGTCTATTTGTAGGGCGAGCCACAAGTTATCAGCATATGGCACAGCTTTCAGAATTAGAGTTTCAATGCAAACACTCACGTGTTCAGGATGCAGCTTTTCGAATGTGAATTTTCCCCTTGAATTCAGTGACTTTAGATAGTATCAATTCTACTGCAAATTGAGCAGGGGTTAGAGGAGTGGGGAGAGAAATGAAATCCAGGAATACCAATCAGCCAAGACAGATGCTGGAGGAATGTGAGCAGTGCAAGTTTCAAACTTCCAGGGCTTCACAGATTTCTCAGAGTTAAACTAACACTTGTCAGTGTGGAAAAAAACCCAAACCCATCCCAAAGCTCCAAACCCTTCAATTTTGATGAAGTATGGATGATAACTGCTGGGTTTAGGAATCAAATGACCTCTTTCAGTACATACCTAGAGCTGTTTCCTTCCAGAAGCCAACCAGACAACCTCCAAGTGCCCACAGGCATGACAGGAGAGAACTCCTTGCAGCCTCTGGGGTTATGATTAAAAGCACCAGGCTGGAACTTCCCAAGATCCCACCAAGAATGCTTTAAAGATACATTTACAGAGCTCATTTATGGCTTCTGCAAGCAGAGGCTGGGCAGGATGTATTTCAAACAGCTTATGTGTAGAACACATATAGATGATGCATATCCAGTCTGTTTTATTTTGCCTGCAGTGCCTGAGATAGCATTGTCTGACAATGAATCACACACATTCAAACAGTCCAGCGTGCCACAGATTTAAACATGTAAGTGCCATTTCCTATTGTCCCCAGTCCAAGGGGCTGGTGGAACATCATGTTAAATAATAGGGCTGCTATTAATAAAGCTGGAGAGTCTGTGTTCAGCACTGCTACATGACAAAACACATCCCTGAGGCCAAGGTTCTCTTCTGCTGACACGGGCAGCTAAATCCAGCTGTGCTGGAGCTGCTAACATACTTCTCAACCTTGCTGGAGACCCTCTAGAAATACTGAGATAATTGAAACAAGACAGAAGAATATGACTAATGCAAACCAGGAACCCAAGCTGCTTCTTAAAAATGCTGTTGTGTGTATTTCTGCTGGTGGAAGGCAGGCCAAGCCACTGGAACTGCATCAAGCAGTTGCCTTATTTGTATGAATTTTGCTCTGCCAAATGAATGCTTATTCCAGGGAATACATAGACACCCTCAGATCTCGGAAGGAGGGGAGATGGGGGAACACCTATTTTAAGGAGAAGCATCTTGGGAAGTGGCAAACACAGCAGGCAGAGGCACTGAGGTGTCAGGGCATGGGCCGCAGACCTGCCACCTCTCAGCAGAGGAGGAAGCGTGAGTGACACAAAGCAGTGCAGTCAAAGGGTTGTTTGAGGGCTGCAGAAAGTGTCAGGTGGATTACAGATACTCCTGATTGCGCATTTAAGTGAGTATTGTAAAATTATTTCTATTCTGACCTGGAAGGGCAGATTTTGTGTCATGGGTGGGCAAAGCTGAACTTCCCCACACCGACTGTGGCTGTGCAAGTGATGAACTGGACCTGCCAGCAGGAGCCAGGAAAACAGCCTTGGAGAGGAACTGAGGCCCAGCTTCATTTCACTTGGCTGTAAGGACTTAACTGAGTGCCTGAGCACCACTGCATCCTCCAGAGAGAGGCAGTGGGAGACACTAATCCCCACCTCAGTTATGTTTTGGGGTTGTCTGTCTCCTTCAAGGTTGCTTTCTGGTCCTTGGCATTGTGGGGAATGAATCCAGGACTGAGCAACACCTGAGACCACACAAAGAAGGTTCCTCTACTCCTCTGGGAGCATTGAGTCTCCCCTGGCTCTTGTCTTCTGCCACTTTTCTATCTATCTTGACTTTCACTGCCTCCCAACCTTGCTCTGTGCTGGAACTCCTTGACACCCAATCTCCCTCCCAAAAAGCAGACTGGGGACTGCTAACACTGAACCTTTGGAACTCTGACATTTCAAAATCAGTTTTTCCCTCCTCACCTATCAGAGAGAGAGTAAGAAGCTGCCTCATCTTTTGCTTCCCCAGACAATGGGGATGCTGGTCTGCTTCTTCACCCTGTCCTCATCTTTGCTTCCCACTGCAGTTGATCCCACCCACCTGGTGCAGATAGGTCACACAGGAAAAAATTAATTTAAATTAGGGCTTGAATCGTGCTTTAAATGGCATGTAGGCCTCTCAAGGGTCTTTCTGAGACCAAGTAAATCTCAATTCATTGAAAGTTTCTTTCTGAGCAAACGAGAGAATTGAATGGGGCTGTGCTCTGCTACGTGGTGCTGAGGTTGATATGGCAACAAAGGTTCTAAAAATGATGAGACACAAATTATATTCTCCTGTGTTATAAATAGCTGTGTCAAGTTGTTATGGAAACTGTCAAGTAAACTGGGTTAAGAAGGGCTACTTTTCCTGCTCCCTTTTGCCAAGGCTTTCTGAAACAATCTGTGCCAGCACAGTACGAGGAGGAACTACAAAATCTGGGCAGTGCATTGATCTGAGTCTCTGCAAATGAGGTGGGAGGGCATCACAGCCTCTGTCCTTGGAGGCTGGAACTTCAAATGACATTGCTGTACCTGGTCTCTTCCTCATGACAGTGAAAATCATGACATAGTCTCACCAGAATCCCCTCCTGGAGATCAGGGCCTTGATGCTCTGTGAAGACACAATTGTGTGGGCAGCTTTTTTTCCCTGAAGTCTGAGAGAAAACACTCAGGAGGGTGAATGCCAGATGGAACTGCAGTCACAGCTGTGCATACAGTAAAACACTTTTGGGGCAGGTGGAAGAAGCTTCCACCAAGATTAAAAGTGCAGTTCAGTGGGTTTTGAAACCAATGTACCAGCTGTGAACTGGAGGGGGCATCATGTATCCTTTGATGGGAATATAAAAAAGGTGACAATCAAAGCAAAAATGTTGAATTGCACTTTGGGCACCAACCTTTTGTCTTAAAGGTATTCCAGCAGCAGACAGACCCAAAACATCCAAGTCCTCTCTGAAGGAACCTTCTATTCTTCAGCTGAAAGGTTGCTTTGACATCTTGTTTTCATCCCCAGCCCCTTTTGTGAGCTGCACAGAGGCATCACTTAGGTTAACCTCCCCTTGTGAGATGCCCACTGTGTTGCATTGTCAGAGGGGTGATTTTGAGATAACACACTTGTTCTTGACTCATTTCATGTCCCGAGGAATTTTCCAGTAATGAAGCACAATTTGATGTCTTTGAAAGATACCAGCCAGGTAAATGAACCACTCATCTATTAGTGCTGTCCTGTTATTGTCACTGCATCTGTCCAAGGCCATAATTCAAGCAGTACAACTGCTTATGATATGCACAGCCTTCTTATCTTCATTTCCACAGACACAGTTATCTGGCACCTATCCCTCTCAACACAATCAAGATTAGACTCAGAGGGAATGAGGCTGTTGAAAGGTCTGCCTTTCATATTTCCAAAGACATGATAGCAAAGAGAAATTTGAAAGGGTATTCCTGAGCTGATGTACAGTGGGTATTCAATCCCTATAAAAAGCTCTCTGTCATACATTCAATACACCTTTCCAGGGCTCAGCAGTCAGCATGTGGAGTTATGCCACAAGGGGTTAGTGGAATGTACCTTGTTCCTGTGTATAAATAGCTGGCTTTTAATAAAGAGCATTCAGAAGTATGCAGAAGCGGACAGGATGTTAAGGCTGAGAAATCCTTTTCCTCTGGAGCTGTGCAAAAAAAAAAAAATTATATAAAAATTCACACATACAGAGGAAAGAAAGTAAAACACAGTGAATTGGCTTGGTGCCAGCATTACAAAAAGGGGTGGAAAAAAAAGGGCAAAAAAAGCACACCTTTGTCTCTGGGAGCAAATTTTTGTTTTATCCCTTCAATGCAGAAAAATTGCCATTTTCTTGGCAAAAGAATAGAATCTGTGCACAATGGGGCAAGGCTGTGTGACACAGGGGTCAAATGGTAAAAACTGTGCCCTGCAAATCATTTTTGCAAGGTAAATAAGTTACACCACACTCATTCTGGGATGAAGCTCCCATGCAGAAGAACCTGATGGAGCTCCTGGCCAGGAGCAAGAGGAGAAACCTCAGTTGGGGAGAAAGAGGAATCTGTGGTCGAGTTGAGGTGTGTAAGCACAGTGGTCAGTCCTTCTGCACCCCACGTGTCCACCTGTCTTGACTATTTCAATTATAAGGACCTCAGCTGATGGACTGTTCCTCTGTCTGAGCATGTTTGTGGCAGTGATCTCTGACTCCTATAGAGTATAAAAATATGAATAAGTAATGGGGAGTGATAAGGAACAGATGCAATGGAGATGGGCAGCAGTAAAAAGACCCAAGACACTGATAATGCAAAAATTCCTACTGAGTGGTAAAGGTTTCAGAAGGAAAGAGGAGACGATCAAACGGGAGAAAGATCAAAGTACCTGATTATAGGAACTACCTGAGAGATTATGTCCAAAAGATAGAAACTTAGAAACTCTGTCTACCAAAGTTTGAAGTTTCTGTTCCTGAACTATTCCTGACTTATTCCTGACTATAAAAATGGGGAAGACTGTTAGAACTCTTGCCATACTGCCAAATGAGGACAACTGAATACAAAGCAGAAGCAGAGCTACAGAACTGAGCCAACCATTCACATTTCCTGTAGTTTTCTCAGGTTGTTTTAAGGGAGACTGCAGTGAAAGAGGAACTTGGTGACAATTTCTCAGAAGTCGTGCAACTCTTGAGCAGCTCCTGGGGAAAAGAAACAAGGAAAACACCCCCTGCATCTCAGGGCACCGTGCAGTGATTTTCCAGTCCTTTCCAATTGCTTCACAATGCGTAGGCTGAGCAGTGATTGGGAGCTCTTACCTTTTAATGCCAAGTTTCAGAAAGATCTTTCTCGATGTCTACTCCACCTTTGTTTCCTCTTGTCTTTGTGGTTTGGGTCTACCCAGACTCAGAAGTCAAAGAAAAGTGGATGGGCCGATTCACCAGACTTTGCACTTGAACAGCTTCAGACATTTTTCATTCATTCCAATCCTCCTTGAAGGCATTCATAATATTTTTGCTTTTTTTTTTTTTCCACCACAGCCTTACATGTACATACATTGCACTATCAGATAGGGTAATAATAAGCATTAAAGGAGTGTGCTTGTTCACGTCTTCTAAGTGATGTCAGACAAAAATGTAGCCTTCAGCTCAGCTCTCTGTAATTCTGCAGCCACTCAGGGACTGCTCATGGCAGCATCTCTCCTGCTCCCTGAGCTCTACCCATTTCTTAATTTCATGTTCTTCCTTGCACCATTGTTTCTCCCTGAGATCAAGATGCATGTCCTACTTTCCTACTGCCTTTATTCCCACTCAGCCCATCTCATTTAGCATTTTTTTTTTCTGAACCCAATCTGTTATCAACTATGTTCTTGAGCATGTGGTCATCCCTGGAATTGTGATCTACTATCCCACACACCTGGGGAAAGTTGGCCCTAGAGAATAGACCTATTCAGTCTAGACCTATTCCTAGAACAGTCCTTGCTGTTTTCTTGCCTGCTGGGAGCTAAAAATTCCTCGTTGAGTCCTCCCAGGAGATACAGTACCTTTCAGAAATATTGTTCCCTTTTTTCTTTTTCACAGCAGTGGAAATGCCTTACATACTTCACAGATGTGTAAGGCTGTTACGTAAAGCATCACAAGAAGGCAAGGGCCTTTGCAAATAATAAAACTGCAGGCTAGTTGAAACCAGCCCCCTTATTTCATTTTTAACGAAATGTAAATCTACACCCACACAAACTATGCGTGCTGGGAGCAAAACAGTATTCCACATTCTGCGGCCAGGAGGGAGCCTGGTGGAGGGGCAGCTGCCTCACCACGCTCCTGCACTGAGCTCCTGCTCCCCTGCCACACCAGGTTTGGTCAGCCTGGGCATTGGCACAGTGCTGCCAGAGGCACTGGGGCCAGGAAGTGGCTTGCCCGTCCATAACTCATCAGACAGCCTTGCTTGAGGATCTTCCCTCCCCTGTGGGCTCTGCAGATGTGGACTGGAGAGTGCTCAGCCTGTTTTCCTCCAACAAGTCTTTCATGTGTCCAGGCAAACTTCCCAGGCAAACATGGGCACGAGCACAAAAAACTGGAGAGTGGTGTCTGTCCAGCCAATGTTTATGCTGGATTTTTTCCATCTGAGCAGCCTGGATCTTGTGCCCTCTTCCCTCCTACTTGGGACCAGAGCTGTCCCATGTTCACACTGTCTTTTCCACCATGCATAGGTCTGTTTTAAATATGGAATAAAAGCAATAACCCTACCTTCCACCACTCCCTCCAGAAAAGTAAAGGCGTGGCAATCTTGGAGCTAGACTTTAGTGGGCATCTCAAAATGACTGCCACAAAATCACTGCCAAAGAAGTGACAGGGCAACCTGCAGGATGAGACAGTTCCCAGTATGATATCCAGGAAACTGTTTAACGTGACTAGCTTCAATCAAATTAATTGTCTATTATTCAATAAAAATAAGGAAGTAAAGAGACAAAACCTTATTTAATTTCTTTCTGTCATCAGCCAATGTAATCTTCAGTTTAATGAACCTGATGGGTTGTCTTCACATGAATAAAGAATTTTTCCTCAGGCCACATACTCCAGTCATCACTGGGGGCTGGGAAATCTCAGTTCCATTAATGAAGGAGAAGTCCAAAGGTGCTGCTCTGCAGATGGGATAGGACAATTCCCCATTGCTATTAAAGTGCCTTAACTGGAAAAGGTGCAGTTGGACTTGCAGAGGGACAACATACCCCATTTTCTGAGAAAAATTACTTCCTTTTCTCACATATGTTTGGTGACAATTCATTTCCTCTCCTCTTCCCAGAGGTTTTATATGCAGTTGTTTCATAAATTGCTCACAGATCCCAGGAACTGCAGAACGGACACAGACAGTACCTCTTCCACTAAGCAAGGATGCATTGGCTCCAACCTGGTATCCAGGAAAACTGCACAGGAACAGTGAGCCTCACCCTCTGCAGGGGGCCTGGAAGAGGAGCACAGGCTGCATGCAAGCTGCCTCTCTGCTTCTCCCACCTCTGGACAACAACCCAGGGCCAGGGTTAGTTTCCCTGGAATTATACTCCTTGAGGCAGTATTAGAAAGCCCCACCTGCATGGTTTTGCCCCATATAATCCCCAGCCAAGTCCCTTTCTCTAACAGAATTACAGAGCATAATTTGAACTGTACCTCTGTGTTTCCTGCACCTACACACAATGTTTGTGGTCCAGTTGGAGATGAAGTTCAATAAATGGTCGGTTAAATTAGACTGGAAAAGGGACAGCCAGTAGGAACAGGAAAGATAAGGAAGGGCTCTATTGGACATGGTACACCAGGGTATCCCAGCTAATCCAGATGCTGATGGAGCTGGTGATGGCTGTTCCAGTCTCTGCCCTACAGCAGCACAGAAATAGGTGGCCAGGGGTCACCTGTTCCAAGAGTCTCCCCTCCATTTTGGCCTCAGTTCTGAGTCTAATGTCCACTGCTGTCCAATGACTGTGCACATTTCATCAACCTTGATGCCATTTCCCCATGCTTGTCACCCACCCCAGCGGTCTGGGCCACCCTGCAGCAGACACTCCAGCTTGTGGAGTGTCTTGGGCCAAAGAAGCGATCCTAAATCCTTCACGATGCTGAAGTAAAGCTGCAGCATTGGCAGGCCCCCTGGGGTGACAGTCCCAGCCTCCAAGGGGATCCATGCTCTCCTCCACCTGCATTAACCCTATATAATATTTCAGCTGCAGCTAGTGTGACACTGGCACCTTTGTGTCACTGTGAGGCTTTTGTGCATCAGCCAAAGTGCAATGCTAAACCAATTAGGGTAATGACTGCCTGCTAATTATTCCACTCATTCCAAAAGGGGGTTGGACACTATTGCCTAAGCTATGGGAAGTGTCTGTTTGTGGCTGGGCTAAGTCACAGGCCAGGTGGGCTCCTCCTGGGGCAGGTCTGCTGGCTGTGCTGCACTGGGTCACACCGGGCTCTCCATGGAGAAGTCCCACTTGCCAGCCAGGAGCTTTATACTGGTGGATGGTGGGAGCCATCACTGTGGTACTTGTGCCTCCTACACCTTCACCATCCCCTGCTCCAACTCAGCCCTGTGCCAGCGTTGAGATCCAGCATTGTTGGTGGGATATTGCACAAAGGGAACACAGAAGCTGTGATGATTCAGAGATTCCCTTTTCCCAGGAAAGATGCTCTGGTGGAATTTGAAAACTTCTTTCCCTTGTCAGAAACTTTCTCTGTCACTCTGGCTCCAAGAAGGGTGGTCCCAGAGCCTGAGAAATGCTTCTACTTGGACCCTCAGGTTGACCCTGGCCTGACACAGATCTGTAGAAGAGACCAGGCTTTTCTTATCCCTTGCCAAAAATAAAACAGAAATGAGGCAGAACAAAAGAATCGAAGGTGTGGAGGGGTTACTTGTCAGTCCAGGCTCCACGTCCAAGGAGAGAGGTCAGAGGATTCCCTGTGAAGCACTCAGAAACTGTGGGAGCAGAAGATAAAGGTTCCTTTAGGTCAGCATCTGGCACTGCAGGGCTGCCCAGCCAGCACTCTGCAGTCTGGAGCAGTGTGCAAATAAAGTGACATGACGTCCTGTTAGGAAGGTCACTAACTGGCTGTGGAGCGATCAGGATGAAGTGCTGTGAGTGGATTTTGGTGTTGGAAATGCCATCAGTGAAGGTGGCTGTTGCTGAAGGGAGGGGCATCTCCCCATGCCCACTGTGAAGCATTTGCTGCTGGGGTGGACAAGTCCTGACTTCACCTTGACCTTCCTGAGTGTCTGTTTTGTGGCTCAGGCATGGCTTGGGGTCACTGCAGGAGTTGAAGGGGCACTTCTGGGTGCACAACAGCCCTCGTTTCAGAGATTCCTACCACCCAGGGACAGACCCCTGTGCCTGCAACCTGGTGTTCTTATGGATGGAGGTGGCAGTGGCTGGACTCCTTTGACATCTGCTGCTGTGCTTGGCATCTCTCTTCTAAAGCAGTAGGGTCCTGATTCAGAAACCAGGCTACATTTCATGGAAATAAGTGTTTACTCATAAGCTCAGCTGCATTAATCTATTCTGGCAGCTACTCAGATATAACTGGCCTGTTCCTCTGTGTGACAGTCAACAGAAACGCTGGTTTTAAGTCACACATCTGAGAAACCTTTAGCCCAGCTTTTAGCAGAAAGGGAAGGCTGGTAAAGGTATCCACTAAGAACCAAAGCTTCAAAGGCTTTTCATCCTGGGCAAGTCCAGTAATTGTTGCTCCAACAGCAGCCCCTGGCCACACCTGATCCCAAACTGAGGCACCCTGAGCAGCAGAGCAAGATTTGCACATCATTCCTACTTTTTGCCAGTTTGGTGTGGCAGTGACTGCCTCCTCTAGCAGTCACCTGACTATGGCAATTTTGTTTTAAAGCATGTGACTCCAGTTATCTCCTCTGAATTAAGACATGCACTGCAAAATTTAACATTTTTTTTCTGTACGGCCTAGAAAAGCATATTTTTGGCAGAGTATGACTTGACACCTTTCTGGAAAGCATGACTACTTGTCTCTTAGTTTGCCCAATGGGAAATGTAAATTACCAGTAAAGCTACCATGACATATCAAATTCAGCTCCCTGAGTAGAGCATATTAAAATGCCATTTTTACATCCCAAATTATATTTCATTATGCAGTTACAATTTTGACAGTAGCAGCGTGCAGAATGCATTTCATATGCTAACTAAAACAGACTTTTTTTGCTAATTTGCTGAAAAAATATTATGGTATATCTAGGGCATAATGTTTCTGGAGTGAAAAGAACAGCAGCATCAGGGATATAGTCTGTGATCTTTGTTTTGGGTGCTGGTTGTAGTCATACACTGCTCAACATGAAGTGACAGACACTTCACCCACCATTCCTAAAGAACCATCCCCCATTATATTTTTTGTCTAATTTTAGTATTTTACATATATTTGGATTCGATGATCTCTGTAGGCCCCTTCAACTAAACTCTTCTGTTCCACAAAAACAATTTGCTGATTCAATGGGTTATTGTCATAGAAGATGACACATTTTTCCAGATGGTTTTTAAAATCCTTATTTCTTTCAAGAAAGAGAAGAAAAGCTGAGCCTAGGGTTATAAACGTCATCTAAAATCTGTAGAGGTGGATGTGGGGTTTAGCTCAGGGCAGAGCAGAGATCATTTCTCTTAACACACATTGGCAAATAGGAGAGACTTTGCTGACTTTATTGAGCTGCTCTCATGTTGTATACTCAAGGAGGGAGGGAAGAGTATAAAGTGTCATCACACCTCTCGGTATGGGCAGCAACAGGACACGCTGTGACAGCAGGGAAGTGTCATCTGTTTGCCACCTACTTCATGACATTGCTTTTTGTGTGCCAATCAGCTCAGCTGGAACTGGGGATACCCTGCATCCAGATCCAGCAATTGCTGCTTCCTGACATCATCAGGAGCCAAATCAGGAGCCAGGTTGTGCTTCAGGTGCCTCACAGACTTTTGCTTTTAATACTGCTGCTTAGCCCCTGCTGTTACATCCTAAATGGGTTCCCTGTATCCTCTGTCCCTAGGCATTCCTCCGTAGTTTGGCCTGGAGACATTCCAGCAGGAGCTCCTCTGCCTGGCCTGGGTGTTCATTGAGCACTTCATTCCCCCTGCTATTACCTCTGCCAGCTCCCCCCTGCTCCTGGCTTTTAGGCAGCCCTCAGACGCTGATCAGAAGGGCAGAACAGATCAAAGATCTGTTTAGAAAGTGGTGTTTCATTAATACACGGCCGCTGGGGATGGTGTGTGGTGGGCAGGGGCACCAGGCACATGACAAGGAGCTCTGAGGACTCTGTGCCCAGAGGCTCCCTCCTCCCAGGCACCAGTGCAGCGCCTCTTGGCAGCCCTGTGTTCATTTTGGCTCGTGCTTGGCCAGCAAAGCACGATAAGAGATAATTAGTGATTAAATTGCAACCTTTAATCTCGGTAAATGACAGTTACTTCCTCGTAGGCTGCCTAGGTTGACGGCGAGTGTTCAGGACAAGCCGAACAAATCTGTTTGCTTTGATCCTGAATAAAAACCTGGGAGAGGCTTCCCACTCCTAAGGCAAGGCAGGATGGAAGGCTTTGGCTCTGCAGCCTCTGGGAGCCTCCAGTGAAAAGTTGTGCTGGAAATGGATGCATCCACCCGAGCCCCTCCTTGTCCGGGGCCGCACAGCAGCAGAGGGCAGTAGCTCATCATGATGCTTCCTCCGCTGCAGACGGCTTCCCTTCGGCTCCCGGCATCTTTTCCTACAGGTTTTTGCAGCCTCCAGGTAGCTGCGTATGCTATTCACATCAAGCATGCCTTTTTAAATAAAGCTAGGAGCCCTGTGCAGGGAAGGAGGAGGGCTTGCCTGTACCCCCGGCCTCTCGCAAGGCACCCACGGGCAGCACCGAGTGCCTGCAGCTGACTCACTGCCTGCCTCGGTGCCTCCCCAGCAGCCCGGGAGGTGGAGGTGGCCCAGGGGAATTCAGGCACGGTGTGCGATGTGGAGGTGGAGCAAGCACCCTGGGAACTGAGACTGAAGAACCAGGCTGGCTGTTGTTGCTCATTAGGCTCTCCCCTGCAGTGGATTTGTGTCCCACAGGAGAGGCCAGCGGTCTCTCCGTATGGTGCAGGTAAGGCTTTCAGCAATACCTGCGTGGTGCCCGTGACTGCTTGGTCAGTGCAGCCTGATGCAGAGTCCTGGATGTCAGTCTTTGGGAATAAAAACTATTCCTATCCTATTGAAGGGTGGCTTCTGATCTAGTACTGAGCCCCCAGACCGTGCCTCAGCTGCATGAAAAAAACCCTCCTATTTGCAGTTTTCTTACCTTGTGGATATGACAGAGGGACCCTGAAGCCAAAGACACACAGGACACAGAAAACAGGCAGAAGCACAAAAATATTACTCCTTCTAATTGTCTCAAAAGCCTCTGCAGCAGCACCAGAAACCCCAGCACAGAGAAGGGAAATAAATCACGGAAACCTGTGATGAACCCCACCCTGAAAATACCAGCGCACACACTGCTGGGGCAGAGAGCAATAAACCCAGCACACAAGCAGCAACATGGCAGGAGGGTGCTCAGAGCCACATTTTACACAATCCAGCGCAGGTATGCGAGTTATTGCCTGGTGCCCTCCTGCCTCGCCGGGACGCAGCCGGAGAGCTGCACAAACACGCTCGGGGAGCTGCAGGTTATATCTTTACCTGCTTTGGCAAGCTCGGCTGAGCCATTAGCCGAGTGAAAGCCGTGCCTCGCCGCAGGTTCCGGCAGCCGCAGCTGGCGCTGCTCCGCGTGTGCCGGCGCGTTCCCAAGGCGGGCTCCTTCCCAGGGCGGCTCCGGGGGCCGCAGTCACCCCTGCCCTCCTCGGCTCCGCGCTGCGGGAGGGAGCTGGCTGCTGCCTTGCACAAGAGGGAGTCATGAAGGGGCACAGAGCAAATCTGCAGGAGCACGGTGCTTCCCATGCCTCTGCTGTGCCTGGGTGCTCTCCAGACCCAAGCAGACCCCAGGAAGGGCTGGCACTCGTTAACCCCACCGTTTCATAGAATCGTAGAGCCATTAAGGCTGGAAAAGACCTCTGAGATTGAGTCCAACCATTAACCCGGCTCTGCCAAGCCCGCCACTGAACCATGGCCCTAAGCACCACATCTAGACATTTTTTTGAACGCTTCCAAGGATGTTTGTTTCCTGCAGAGAGAACTCATGGGCCATGCTTGCTGCAGCCTCCCAGGAGTCTGGCTTTTCTGTGTCTGCAGATGTCTTACTGTGTGCCCTGAGACTGGTCTGCACACTGGACCTATAACCTTGCACCAGGCCTGGCTCTTTCCTGCCTGCTGCCATCCAGGGAGCAAACAGGATGGAAAAGTCCATCACACGGGAGTGCTTCCTTTGCACTGCTGCAAGGGAACACCTGGCATCAGCTCCATCCTAGGGACAGACCTCCTTGCTCTGCAATCCCTGCCTCAGGCAGGTCCATACACTTTGCACCCAGGCATTTCAGCTGCAGTCACTCTATGCACCACATGCAGAAACCTAAAGGGAGTCACCCGGGTTAGGGTTTCATACGGGACCTTCAGAGTGTTCGGGCTGGATCAGATTTGTAAGGCTGTGGGCACATTATAAATCAGTAAATTCCCCATCTGCTTTCTTCACTTCTGTGGAAGAAGAAGGTCCACACAGCACCTTGAGGTTCCAGACACAGTTTAAATATCATCAGGATTTGTTAAAGGACTTTTTTTGCAGTGTCTGAACCACCAGAATTAAATGGGTTCCTATCAGCCTCATTGTCTCAAGAAGTTTTTTGTCCACTACTTAGGCCCTGGCATAAACAATACTCAGGACACCCAGCCCTGAACTCATGGAAAGCAGTAAAAATATTTAGGATGATCCCAGGCAACATTTTCCTTGTTTACAGGAGGATGTCACAGCTCTATCCTGTGCAGAGAGCCACCAAGGTGAAGCAGGGTGACTAAGATCATGGCAGAGCCTCAAGTTCCTTTGTACTATGCTGAAAAATGTCCCCAGACAGGTGGATTGATGCCACTGGAGTGTTTCAGAGCCTCACATGGTTGAAGGAGAGACAGAAGTCTTGTGCAGGTAAGAATGAAGAATCAAAGCATGACCGAAGAATGAGGCAGGAAGAGATCACTTGCTGGATGGTTCAGAAACTCTTAGAGGTCTGGCACTTGATCTCTGCTCTGAGGGTTGGAGACTTGAATCTCCCTAAGATGGTCTTGTGGTGATAACTTCAAGGACAGTCTTGGAGGAGAAAACCAGCAGTCCCAGTTGCCATCAGTCCTTACTGGAGCTGAAGAAGGCACTGATCATGAAGATTTGAAGAGGAGGATTTGCAATTAACTGGCTGTTAATAATCCCCAGGCACTACCTGTTGCTTGCTCTGTAGATGGCAGCACAAGGAAACCAACCAGCTTCATGGACTGTGCAAGGCAAGTACACAGGTCTGTCATTAACAGGGTCAGTGGAGGGAGTTCTTTCACCTGAGACTTGAACCACTTTCAATTTTTAACAGCAATGGGTTAAGAAAACAAGAAAGAAGCAACGGCTGCAAACAAATAGTAAAAGTAACTCGTAAAGAAAGAGAAGTCTTATGTCATGTGGAGATAGCCTTCAGCTCATAAAATCCTCTGATGCTTACCACGGAACTGCAGCTCAAGGGAAGAAAGGCACCTGATTAGGCTTATTGAGAGTCTGTGTTCTTTTGGGCACCAACCTGACCTTTATTCTGTGTTTAAATAGCAAATAGGGACTCATTGTCTCAATCCCCAAATGTTTTTACAGAAGGGGCTGGTATGGCAAAATTTTTCAGAACACAACATGTTCTAAAGTGCTTGGAATTTCCATTTGAAAAATGTGGGTAGCTAATGGTTCTCAATCAGCTCCTCTGTGTATCTGCCCTGAAATAATTTTGTTGGGTTTTGATAAAGCTTGTCTTTGCAATTTCAAGCCATAAATATGCCCTCCTGTAGAAAGGCAGGGCTTTTGTTTTTCCTTCCACGGGGCACACTGGAACGGGAGCCTGGAGGGACCTTCATCTCATGAACTCCCAGGGCTGCTATTTCTGAGCACCAATTTCCTACTTGGGATGTAGATCTTGACCCCTGTGCCCCTGGCCGACTGGTTTGCATAAACAAAGAGCATCGCAAAGAAGTCAAAGCCGGATGTACCTACAGCAAATAAATCTCTTCCTCTCTGACAAACAGAGGATGAATTGACCTCTTGCACGTCACGTCTGGTTGTCTGACCAAAACTGTCAGTCACAACTTTCTCTCTGGAAGCCTTGGATGAGACAAGGGATAAAAGGGACATAAAAGTGACATCAGTAAGACCAAAACAATGAATGACAGGATTTCCTCTACCATCTCCATTACTTGATTCCTACAAGTTTTCCAATCATGGCTGGTCAAATCCCAGACAGTGTCTGTGTGCATTTGACTCACACAGGGTGAACTAATAAACCATCTCCTGTCACTCCTGTCCCAGCCCCATTTTTGCATCCATTTTCTGGAAATGGTCCAGTGATCAAGTTCATCAGCCTGAACATTTGGGCTGGATTGAATTTTAAAGCAAACATCTGGGATCTCTGCAAACAAGAAATCCACCACATTTCTGGGCTGAAATATTTGTAGCTGAGAAGTGGGTGCTTTCTGCTCTAGGGACAAGAGTTCCCTGGGAGACACCCTGCAATCCACACACCCAGTCAAGCCCTCCCAGTTCTCCTCAGATTTCAGGTGGTGAATCCTAGAAGCAAAATGCTGGGAGTCATACCATGAATTACAGCAGGAATTATTATATCGTGAGTCATGGGAAATTAATTTGTGAGTGCTGGACATTGCTCCTGGGTAATCTGGCCATGCCCAGACCAGGGGGGAGGTGAGCTCCAAGACAGAGCTTGTCTCCTCTCCAGCCTTGTGGAGGGAGTCCTTCCCTGCTGAACTGGGGAGACAGGATGGGGAATCATGCATGGCCAGCATGCCCTGGCACAGATTTGGGGCTCAGGAGAAGAATATTTATCAGTCCCATGCTGGCTTTCTGAGCACTGATGTGGCTGGGTGATTTAGGGCGAGTTATTTGCTCAGTTTCACTAACAATGTGACATGCAGTAAAATACCGCAGACAATTCCATCCCAGTGAGATTCTTCACAGTCACACAGAGCCTTGTTTTCTGGCATACACCATCTGCCCCTCTTGGACCTGCTCGTGGTTATGCCAGTGAAGGCTCTGACCCAGTAATCTCTGTAAGATGTGTATGTGTGTGTGTGTGTACATGTACATATATATATAATCTCCAGTTTGCAGGGTCAATATGCAGGGCAGCCTGTAATGAGAAACACCCTCACGTGGGTCATGAAACTGTAGTGTGAGATTTTGGAGTGCAAGTGCTGCCCCTTGGATGCTAACTGAGGCTTTGGAACCTTTTCCCAGCCTTTCAGTTATGTGTGAAATGTGAAAATACAGGGTAACCTCCTCCCCATGGACTGAGGACTAATCCTGCTAAAGCCTCCTTCCAGACCTCCTGGGAATGGGGAAACTGAGGCAGCAGCTGCTGCAAAGGAGACTGTGGACACGAGGTGTCTCCAGGACCCTTCCCCATCCTGTTCATACTGAGTTGGTCCAAAAGAAGCAGCAATGTTGGGACAGTGGGGCCAGGCTTCTGGGTGGCTACTGAGCTCAATTCTCATCTGGGCTGACCTACAGTGCTGGTATAAATCCAGACTAATTTGGCCACTGTTCTTCCTTGTGGGAATGGTGCCTGGAATGCACATCTGCATAATTTTTGTCCTTTTTTAAGGCAGATTCCAAGCTTGTGAGGAAACAGCATATTGGGCAAGAAGACTCTGCACCATTGACCAAAGCACAGAGAGGATCAGTATTCCTGCTGGGACAGGCTTAGTTGTCTCCATTTTCCAGTCCATCCTGGAAACAGGGGCTATTTTCTCAGACTCCAGAGGGAAAACTGGGAACTCCATCCAGAGCTCTGAAGTTCTCATGTGAAAAACTCCACACCTACCTCTAGAAAGGATGTGCCTTTCTGGGGAAAAAAATAATAAAAGGTTTGATTCAGATTAGAAGGTAATGGGGCAAGTTATTTCCTGGTGGTCCCAGTTGTTTGTATCTCAGAGGAATGTAGCCTATACCTTTATTTCCATTCTCCTAATGCTTCAGCAGTTTTCCTTTGGAAACACCACATGTAAAGCAAACCAAAGCTGTAATCCCTGCAGTGCCCATCATGTTTCTGCAGCAATTTTGGAAAGGAGAAGGGTGCAGGTTGCTGTTGAGCTCGTCACAGACCATTCCTTCATTTTGGATTTGGATGCATGAGCCCTGCATGGGGGCTAACGGGGAGCACACCTGGCTGTTGGGTACAGGTGACCCACAGGCTGCACTCAGTTCCCTGGAAGGGACCAGGTGCATCCTTTGGGCTTTGTGTGCACTTCCCCACATGCAGCCTGGTCCCAGTCCTGCCCTACAGCTCCTCACTGAAATGGAGGGGCAGAAGAAGAGAAGGAAGGGAAAAATAGAACAGAATGATAGAGGCTCCACCCTAGTTCCAGGTCAGGTACATCAGCAACCTTCCATTTTTGTGGATCCTGCATTTAAGAATTCATCCTACTGTCACAGAGGTTTCTAGTGCAGCACAGCAACCCACAGGCTGGAGGACAGCAAGTGTCACTGTGCCTCCATTCAGTTGGCTCAGTGCTCCATGAAGACTTTTTCTGGCAGCTGTGAGCACTGGGAAAGGCTTAGGAAGGCTTCAGATGGTAGGGAAGTTCTCACTCGTTTGTTTGTTGGTTTGGATGTTGTTTTAAGAGCAGTACAGCCTCTTGTTCTGCTGCCCCAGCAGCCAACTCCCAGTGCTGGCCTGAGGTTTACTCTGCCAGAAAGGCTTGGAGTACACCCTCAGGCATCCCCTGTTTATCTCCACAACACGGCTGTGGGAAGGGAAGTGCTTTTAGCCCTGAAAAAAAAAAAATTAACATGGGGTGACTGACAGGCAGATGAAGGCTCAGAACCCCAAAAGGACACAGATAAAAATCAAAGGAAAGTGAGGAACAGGGCTGTGTGATTTTCCCAGGGGTGGCACAGGTAGGGCAGGATTCCTGATAGCCAGGTGCTTCCTGGTGGATTTGCCAGTCCTCAGGATACCCTCTGTCCATGCCCTGAAGCTCTTGGAAAAGAACCCTGAGAAGAGCAGGGGGCTGGCAGGCAGGAGAGGCCAGGCCTTCTCCTGTGTATCTTAGGATGCAGCTCAGCCAGTATCACATCACGCTGGGCTAGAAATCACATTCACTTCAGTTCCCAAGATAAAGCAGCATATAATATCTCAGTAATTTTCCATCCATCCATTCAGTCTCATACACTCAGCATTTACTATCATCAACTTTATTGTCTCTTCCAGTGCAAACAGCCCTGCAGCACAGCCTTTATCTTCCCCTCCTTATCTCCAGGCTTCCAGGCTAGGGGAGCCCTCTGGAAAAAGTGAGATTTTTCTCAAAGAGAAACATGATTGCAGGCAGTCGACTTCAGATAGGCTCTACTACTTCTCACTTTTGTAGTGGAGAGGCAACCCCGTTAGGAGTCCATGTATTTAAGTGGAATATTTCAACAGCTGGGAAAAACCCCATCCTGGTACTGAAAGTGAGGGAGATTCAGGTTGCTCCAGCCTGCAGAAACCAGGGAAGCTGTGTGGCCTGACAAAATGGGGGCATTGCCTGGTATTTATCTGGAGCAGGGCTTTTTGTTAGGAGTTTTCCCCAGTCAGAGGCTCCCTTCCTCATGGTGCTGCATTCACCAACAACTGGGAGATGGGAGGAGCACCTCACATTTTTTCCTGATAAAGGTAGACTCCAGGGCACGTGAAGCCAGGAAACATTTTGGGAAGATGCAGGGAAACAGAGCAGATGCTACTCCAGACCCTTGCTGGTGGCCATGAGGGCTCAGGGAAAGATGCAGGCACTGCTGTGCTCAGAGCAAGACTCGGGCGTGAGGATCAGGGTGCAGAGTTTGTACTGCTCTGCAGGCTGGAAATTGTATCCACTTGGTTCAGTTTCTTAAAACAGTCACTCAAAAATATTTGGTGAAGCTGAAAGAAGCCTTGACTTGAAAGAGCAAGTGTGGATTGAAATCCTAAATGCTTTCAATATTCTAAGTCCACATGTGAAGCATGATTTAAACCGAGATATGTGTTGCCTAACTCAAATGATTGCAGAGACAGTTACATTAACCTCTCTGGCACCAGAGAGATGACATCCCTCTAATACCAGCTCTAAACAACAAAATACGTGCCAGTTGAAAAGTTAACACACAGCTGGCATTATCTCTGTTTTCTCTCCAGGTTGTGCCAAGATACTCTTTTCTTATGAAGATTTGATCCAGCTCAATTTAAAAAAAAAAAAAAAAAAAAAAAAAAAAAAGTAAAAAAATCAATAGTCTGAATCCCAGCACTTGGCAAGCTGTACCCTGGTAAGTACTTCTTGAAGCAGGACACGTCTTGTTCTCTGGAAAAGCTTAAAACCCAACACCTCAGGGTTCATTATTGCAGGAACTTTTTATCATGAGGGAGCAGTTTCCTGAAATCACATGGTGAAAAGGGTGTGGGAAGGTATGGAGTCTTTTTTCCATTCTGCCCTGGTGAAGACACCTTCTGCAGGAGCAAGATCCTTGCAGGCAGGTTAGACTCAGGCTGCAGCTCTCCAGTTCTGTGGTCACATAGCACCATGAGCCATTGCTGAAATCTGGCCTGTTTGGAGGTCAGTGGAAGCAAACCACCTGGGATTCTGTTGTAAGGAACACTTTGACCAGCTACTATATTTGGAAAGGCCCAGATTTAGCAGAGCTTGATGACCGAGTACATCCTCAAGGTCTAGAGTGCAGCAGGACCTCTAGGACCGGATCCTGTGAAAGCAGAGATGCCATAATACAATGCTGAGGGGTGCTATATAAATATGCCATTTCCAGTGACTCACTCTTCCCACAGATTCTTGTCTGTGCCGTGTTGCTATTAGTGTTAAAAGCAATTTGTGGGTGAGACGGTGTTTCACCAAGGACAATATCTGTGATTCAACACTTTCCCCCACCCTACTTATTTTCAGAGCCCGTAAAAGAGATGCTTGGGTAGGAGACATGTTTCGTAGTTCCTCCACATGCTGGAGGCTAAATTCTCACTTCCCTGACCCAAACCTTTTTGCTTGATCAGTACTGTGGCTCTGCTTGGGAGCTCCAGCTGAAACTCAGGTGGTGGCTGTGCTGGGTGCTGTACACAAACGTGCCCCTGGCAAGAACAGGCACCAGGCTAATGTATATTTGCAAACTCTTCTTCTCTCTCCATCTCACCCCCCACACATCACCTTTTTTTGGTGTAAACATCCCCACTGCTTGTTCCCCACACTCCAAAAGGGCCCTACCATAATTGCCTGACTTTGTGGCTCCGGATGAAGCTGTTGCTCTGAGCAAGTACAGACAGACAGAGCGATTGCCATAGCAACAGAAGCTGTGTGTGAAATCCCTGGGAACCAGTCCTCTTCCTCCTCCTCTTCCCCCGCCCATTCAGGTCCCTTTTCAGATTTCTTTCCTCTTTTTTTCCCCAAGGTG
Organism: Nicator chloris; assembly: GCA_013400495.1. NCBI lineage: Eukaryota > Metazoa > Chordata > Aves > Passeriformes > Pycnonotidae > Nicator > Nicator chloris. The sequence goes on from WAAE01007606.1 coordinate 227,594, forward strand.
CTAGTGCCAGTTCATTCCTTGTGCTGAACACCTAGGGAGATGCTTTGAAAGCAGCCCGGCGGGTTACGATATCACCAATTACCGCAGTGGCAGGACAACTTTGTGGAGCATCATATTGGAAAAATGCACCCTGCTGGGTCTTGAGAAAGTCTTAACAAGGAGAATTGAAAGAGGGCAGACAGTGGGAGGGTTGCTGCCTGTGTTCAGGACCTCAGGGGCATATGCCAAATTCGTTCCTGATCAGATCTGCGCCAAACTATTTACTTTTTGAGACGCTAAGTCAACAGATGCGCATCAAAACAAATTAAAACCATTTAACATCAAGCTGCTAATGGCTAGAACCACACAAAATAATGGAGGTTATTAACCCCATAATAAGGAGCTCATTAAAATGGGAATTGCCAATTAGGTTACTTAGGAGTTCCATTAGGAGAAATACAAGCAAGAGAAAAACCACTGAATATTTGCTAGTTGCTGGGTGCAACACGTTGTGAAGACTGATGGCCAGGGAGATGTGTCCAACTGGTGTAGACTGTAAGCATTGCCAGGGGCTGCAACACAACCAAACTCTCTTAAACTACAACAGGATAAAGTTCAAATGTCTCATGAACTCAACTCAGACCTTGATGAGGTGCATTTTGTGCAGAGAGTGCTGGAAATCTCATTGTTGGTGAGGGTTAAGGATACCAGTGCTACCACTCACATTTGCCTTTGTATTGACATTTAACTTCTCTTGGCAAGCAGTGCTTCCTTCAGGTCAAAAGGGGCATTTGTAAACACCCTCTGGACAAGCTGATCAGCCCAAAACTTACCAAAAGCTTTTTGTGTTGTAATCTCTGACAAGACAGATGTTAAATAGGGCAGCTATAAGCAGCATGACCTTGCACATAGATATCCCCAAACTGCATTGGAGAAGAGTTTTACTACTCTAGTCTGTGCTTCACTATTTCTGCATTTTACTATTTCTCACAGGTCTGGGTTTTTTAACTTATTCTTCCTAGGTTTTGGCATTTTTATGTAATCTGGAGGGAGCTGGCAGCCTCTCAGAGCTTGCTTTGCTTTATATATGTAAAAATATATTTTCCCCGACATACTGAGAATGGCATGCACAGAAGAGACCTTTAAGCTTTATTTTGTTGCTGTATAAAGTAGCACAATAACGTCCTCATGTTGAAATCCCCATTTCCCAAATGGCATCCGTCTTGCTTTCCCACTCACACTTGAGCAGATTTCAGATATCACAGAATATGCCAAGTTGGAAAGGACCCACAAGGATCAGCCAGTCCAACTCTTAGCCCTGCACAGCACCATCCCCAAGAATCACACCATGTGCCTGAGAGTATCACTCACACACTTAACTCTCACAAAACCAGATTTGAGCTGAATGTTCCTAAACAGGCTTTTAGACATATCAAGAATGAGACAAACATTTAAAGATTCCTGACCCAAAAGAAAACGCTTTAAAAAGTGAAAATCCTTGTTTTCCCTTCTGAAGTCAGAGAAAGCCCCAAAGTGTCAGGTGCTTCATAAGATGGGAGAAGGAGGAAGGGAGCAGGAATGACTGGTGTGCTGCCTGAGTGTCCAAAGAGGCTTTTGTGGGAGACACAGTTTCCTGAAGCACGCTGAAAGAACCCAAAAGGGGCACTTTTTTCCTCAGGAGGGGATCCAGCACTGACCCTGGGAGGACACAGCTGTGATAACCCCATTCTGGGGCACACCTGAAGGGGCCTACACCCCCTATACCTATCCCTAAGGGACCACACCACCTGGGAAGAAGAATTGCTGTCAACCTAAATTATAGTCTTCCCACAAGGACTGAACTTCCAGAAGGTACATTTAGTCAAGTAAGTCACTTTCCACTTTGACAGCACCCATCTTTATCCTTGCTTTACCTTCACCTGCTCACAGAAATGGGGAATCTCTGCAGTGCCAAGCTCAATAGCATGTCAGGATATATCCCACTCTGGGTTTGTACTGCACTGCCCAGGACTGGGGTGAGCTCAGCTGAGAAAGTGGGTTTTGCTGTGCTGGAATGCCACCCCTGGAGCTGACACACCTTTGGGAAAGCTTCATTCCAGCCCCTCCTTAGGCCAGCCTGCAGTCCCTAATGAGAGCCCTGCTCATGATGCTGGGTGTCGCTCATGGCACCGACAACTGTCCCAAAGACACCAGGGGAAGGCGAACCCAGGAGAACACAGGAGTGAACTGCTCCATCCCACAGCATCATTAGTTCCTGAGCGGGTGTGCAGATGAGACACCACACAAGGGACCACCAGTATGTGGGAACTCCAGGCAAGTACAAAGCTCTGCCATGTCAGGGCTTTCCATGGGCTCGTGAGAACCACGTGTGTACTTCTTTTTGCTATAGCTAGACTGGCACTTCAAGGGGAAGAATTATGTGAGCATGTCAATAATAGCTTTATGCAGTCCAAGGTGAGCATTTGAAAGTTATTTAACAGGCAAAACTGTGCTTTGAACAGTCAGCAAATCAAGGTCATCTCAGTCAACAAAATCACAAAGAACAGCAAGAGTGCTAAATCAGTATGGTCATATGTTAACAGTGAATAATTTAAGCAGCTCCAGAGTTGAAACCAAGATTTTCTTCAGTGCTTTGAATTTAGCTCTGATTTCAGAACCACTTAAAATGGTAAATTATGTTCTTTTTTCCCACTGGTCTTTTGGAAACTCAGTCCTTCCTGTCATGACTTCATAAGGGATATTTGCCTTAAAGCTTGAGCAGGGACAGGTCCTGTTCTCTTTCATCTCTTCCAAGATGTTAACTTTTGCACATATCCTTGCTGAGGACAGAAACTTACTGAGATAGAACAGGTTTTACTAGCATTGTTTGAGAAAGCATTAAAAAGATGTTGAGTATATTTAAAATTAGAACTGTGTTGTAATCTCAGCTGGTATAGACTGACATATTTCCAATGTCATAATAGATCTGTGCCAAATTACATCAGCTGGCCACAGCATAAGATGTTAAAACCAACTGGAAAACTCATCTGATATTTAAAAGCAACATATGGGAGCAGCAGAGACTTCAGGAAGATACTTCATTTAGGATATTTTGAAAACACTGTATATCCTAAGTAGTGTGGAAGGAGGTGTATTAACTTGTATCTATGTCCTGTGGGCAATAATTATAATTTAAAACTTATTAATATCGCTCCACATCTTACTTAACAGTATTTTTCATGGTCTTCTGGGGTAAATGAGTGGAAAGTGAATGATGCATTGTCACGTGTGTGTTTAGGAAAAACAAATTTTAAATGAACAAACACAAATGCTGACCATGGCAGGACATGCTTTTGCAATTCATATTCTGCATGTTCTAAAGAATATACACAAAATATGGTAAAGAATATGTACAAAATATATACATTGGAGAGAGACTATTTACAGGGGCATGTAGTTACAGGACCAGGGGGAATGGACTCAAACTGAAAGAGAATAGGTTTAACTTAGATATTAGGAAGAAATTCTTTCCTGTGAGGGTGCTGAGGCCCTGGCACAGGGTGCCTGGAGAAGCTGTGGCTGCCCCATCCCTGGGAGTGTTCAAGGCCAGGTTGGATGGGGCTCTGAGCAACCTGGTCTGGTGGAAGGTGTCCCTGCCCATGGCAAAAGGATTGAAACTGGATGATCTTCAAGGTCCCTTCCAACCCTGGCTGTTCTATGATTCTCTGATTTTATGATTATATGATTTAATGAAAAAGTAGAAACTTAGCCACCAAATTTGAAGAAATCAATATTCAGTGGACACAGAGGCTGTGCTAGGCAACCAGAATGGTCACTGTGAATAGTCCTATCTACCTGAATGTCTTCGTCACACCCATATTCAGCAAAGTAACCTCAAGAGGATATCAATATAACCTGGAGTACCCTGCTGAGCCAGGATCTGTCTCACCCTTGGTTTACACAGGAGTTCCACCTGCAAGCCTGTCGGTGCTCAAACACACAAATGGTGCTGTTTGTGGAACAGACACCATGAGAGGCTGACACAGACAAACATGGGAAAGGAGCCTGCTTTCTCACTCTCCTTGGCAGCAGGTTGATGAGCACAGTGCATATTTTGTAGTGATTCAGCATTTGACTACCTAAAGAAAAAAATAAATCAGTATTTCCAATGCTGTTTCCCTTATGTCTCTTTAATCCTTTAACGAAGATGCGGTGGTGAAAGCTTTATTGTAAAGATTGGTGTCATCTGTAAATGAAAAGTACAACTGATCATAAAATAAAAGCCTGCTATTTCTACAGGGTTTACAAAGGAGAATTAAATAGTTCCCATGAAAATTCAATGGGGCATAATATTAAAGGGTGTTTTGTCAATGGAAGTAATGTTGATGTAGATCAACATTTGGGATAAATTTTCAGCTTGGCTGAAGATCTCATGCTTTATCAATTTACTTTGGTCTACACATTAAACCCATCACAGACCTGCTCTGAAACCCAGAGATTTCAGGGTGCTCTGTGTCAGGTCACTAAACAACTTGAGAACAGAAAGGGACATGTATCAAACATGTAAGGACTTTAGGCTTTAGTTCTGTATGAACCTGAAATCTGTGTATGACCTGGGAATGGTTTGTGTGGAAGGATGTGGGTCACTCTCAGGCTGCTCCTGGTAACTGCACAAATTCCAGGGGAGCTGATCACACTGAACCTGGTGGGTGCAGGGACAGTTATGTGTGAACCCCTTTGCACTCTGGCAGAGCCTTTTTTCATAACCAGATTGTCCCACTGTGGTAGGTCCTCCAGCAGGAAGGGTTAATTGCCTGGTTGGCAACACTGGTGATTCTTCAGGTTCTGACAACAACCATGGAAGAGCACGTGAAGAATTGCTCTGCAGAGTTGCTTCTCCAATGACTGTGGTGAGGAACATAGGTTAAGCTCCTGAGTTTCAAGCATCTGAGATGGTATGAGATTTCTTCAGGCCTGAATGTGGCCCTGAGCATCCTCCAGGCAGCAGAACCTGCTCACCATCACCACTGAGGTGACTCAGGCCCACACCACACAAATTCTACATTTTTAGCCTTAAATGGCTAAAACCCAGTGAAGTTTAAAGGCAAGTCATATGCATTATGTACAGCAAAATGGCTGGTTTATACCATTGATTTCCTCAGGAAAACTAGGACAATTAAAGGCAGGAAGGAAGATCATAAATTTGAAAGGAGACATGGGGATCACCACTCACCTGAATAGGAAGCTTTAAATAGTCTACCATTGACTCATCACAATTTGGAAACAATATAGCTTACACTTTTACTCCTGCTTACAGAACACAGAACAGATATGACACTTATGAATTAAAATAGACTTATGGTAATCTGTGCCAAAACAGTTAAAATACTTGTATTAGTTTTAATTATATGTATTAGCCTTTCATGGTGTAGATGTACAGTGAATAATAGCTAGTTTTGGGAACCATCATGGGAAAATGAAGAGTTAGTCTTCAGCCTTTCAGCCACAATAAATTCTCCATCACAAGACTTGCTTGCTTGCTAAACCACTCAGCCTCTAACACATTGCCCACACCTAGACAGATAAATTTGGCTCTTTAAGCCAAAGAGACTGATACATGTAGTAGCTAGTTAACTGTACACCATAACTGCAGTTTTCTGTAATAGTCTTCCTTTGTGTAAAAGAATATGCTGGGACTGATGAAATTAATATAAACATCAATAAAGTGTAAGTCCTTAATCAAGACGAGGTACTCCACTGTGCAAGAGGTTGTGCATCTTTATATTAAATCTTCTCTCTGTCTCTCCCCATTATTTGATAGATAAAATAGATGAAGTGTGGAGAAAAGTAATATTATCCTTACCTGCTGATAGTGAACTGTAATACATAGGAGGATTGAGTAACTTGGGTTCTGGAAAGCTGGGCTAGGACCAGGAGCTGACCCTGGACTACTTGTGCCATCATCTCAACCAGGAGCCTGCCCTTCCTCTCATTTAGTAACACCAAAATGGACTGCAATTTGAAGATTAGACAATAAGACCTTTCCTTTGAAAAAATTCCTTTGAAAATTTTAATTTCCTTTAAAATTCATTTTGGGTCCTTGATTGCAAGCCTCAAATCCAACAATTGTCCACTTATCTGAGTATTCACCTTGAGACTGTTTCTCTGAAACAATACTTAGGCAAGCACTACATTGCCCAGTCAGAGTAGGAGCACTGGAGACTTGGAGCACCCCTTAAAAACTATTTTCAACAGCTTGTTGCACATGTATGGCTTTTTCCTGACAACCAGGCTCAAAAAGCAGGTAATTCAGCCAGCATTTGAGCAAGATGATGCCTTACTGTGGCTTCTGTGCAGCCAACACACGCTTCTGAAACCTGCACAGTAACCACAGATGAGCAGGTCCCAAATATTTTGATAGACAGAGCCCCATATAACATCAAGTTAGAAACATGACAGCCCACAGAGAGCCGTGACTTCAGTGGCTGCCTGAACCTGTATCCAAGCAGCAACCCACACGAGTCAGGTGGTGGGAGGGAGTTTCTCATCCCCTTCCTCCAGAGCTTCCGTTGGTGCTGCTCCCGTTGCTGTCGCGGGCGCTCGAGTGCTGCTGTGTGGCTCTGATGCGCCGTCACCCTCCCAAACCGTGGGTGGATTTCACATCGCTTACGTGTGGCAAAAGCCTCTCCACTGAGAATTGCTGCCAGGAATTCCTTGGCCTGCTGTGGGCAGCACTGCCAGAGCCACGAGGGGAGGAGCTGCCGCCTGTGGCGAAGATCAGGTAAGAAGGAGGAGTGTCTCTGCTGGGTGCAAATTCAGGAACGGAGGGCCTGCTGCAGACACATCCTGATGTCGGCTCCCCAAAGCCCCTTGTTGATAAGGGCTTAGAGGTGAAGTGTGTGAAAAGAATTTCCTAGCTGGCCGTGCACATTTTGAGATTTCTGGATCATAATTTGCACTGTATCCCAGCCGAAAGTCAGTGGGCAGACAACACAGAGAAACGGGAACGTTGGTGGAACAAGTGGTCCAGCAGTTTTGTAAGGAAATCAGTGAAATTCCCATTAAGTCTTCTCATATTTTCCAGATTGCTTTTTGTCAAGTGTAGCTTTAATCTCCTGTCTGTGCTAAAAGTCTAGTTGAGGTTCTGAGCTAACACAAGTTAAGTCCTTGAGGTATGGCAGTGGAGCATATCTTTCTCACAGTTCCCACTCTGGAGATCCATGATACTACCCCATGGATATGAAAAAGAAGGTGAGATTATTCTCTCCTCTGGCCCATATTAATTAGTCTCCTAAAAAAAGGAACAAATAGCACCACTGCAAAGGACATCAGCAATCCTTGTGCTGGGACCTGGCTTCTCCATGTGATAATTCATGTCCTTTTCTTTAGCTGCCTGGTGTTTGCCTTGCCAGTCTCTGTCTGTACACATCTGGAGTATTTAACCCCTTGCCACTGGGATCTTCCACCTCTGCAGTGTCTGCAGTGACATTCCTTCCACTATACTTTCCCCCCCCCAGTATTCAAGCCCTGATGATTTTGCTTTCATTTTCACATCTACTGGCTCAAGGAACATTGCCAAAAACGTGACTGTAAACATGCTGTGATCCCAGAGGCAGCAAGATGGTGACTCCACAGAGGTGGAGAACCAAGCGAGGACCTGAGTGTGTGGTGATTTTAAACCTATTCTTCCCTACAATGGAGACATTTCCAAGGCAATCCTGCTGGAGACCCAAGTCATCAGGTCATTATCCCCATCCCAGTCTGAAAGTGGCCATGTGTGTAGGCTCCACCATTGCTTACTGAGCCTTGGTTCTCTCTCCCACTCAGCAGCATTCTTTCATTGTAAGGTTTGTCTCTGTATCTGACTATACTCTGCTGCCTTCCTTTGTTGTTGTTTTTTTTGTTGTTGTTTTTTTTTTTTTCCAGGCTATGTATGTGTTTATTTCCTTTGATGTTCCTAGTAAATAGGTCATTCCTTCCACCCTCTTGTCTATACCAGTTAATCTATACCATTACCTGTTTGCCTGCACACTTTTCAGAAGGCCCAGCCCCAAGTGGTATTCCTATTAGCACTTCAAAAGAGGATTGATCTGGGTGTTTTTAATGAATTATCAGCTGTAGCTTTCTATCAAATTAGCATCCAAGGAGCTCTTCTGGATTACTCCTCTCCACAGCCTCTGGGGTTACTGCTTTGACCTCTCCTCAGTGAGCAATGTTACCCTGTGGATGTTCCTGCACTTAGATTTGTTCCATTTCTTGCTATCCCCACTATGTCCCACTCTTCATTTATTGAAATCCCTTTAGGATGGTGCTTCTAATAAATGATTTGCAATTCACACTCCAGCTGAGTGTTATCTTTGAATTTGGTTGATGTATTTTTTTTCTCCTTCCTCAGTGCTACTGCAGATGAATATAATGTCCAACTCAGCAGGAGTCCCAGAGGAGCCCAACATGGCAATATTTATAAGCATACTCCACTTTCTATTGTAGGGGCTGATTTTAATCTCTTTCATTGTTATCCTCTGTATCCACCCTACGTGTTTCTTGTAATGCTTTGGGCCAAGTCCAGCCACTGTTAAAGTCAGCTGGGTCTGCATGGAATCCTTTAGGGATGGGTCAGATTCTAAAGGAATATTATGGCTGAAGAAACGGGTAAAATTACTTACTGAAATCAAGAACCTTTCTGCAGAAGAGTTCTCTGTAAAACCAGTTGTCTTGTCAGCCAGTGAAACCCTTAAGGGTAAATTTACTGAGTGACTCAAGGGATCATATCCCTTCTTCCTCCCACCAGCGTGTCCCACTATGCTGTATACTCATCCCACATGATGGATAAGCAGCTGCTTATCCATCACTCTCCCCACCCAACACTTCCCACTCCACGTGGTTTTCCTCCTCCCATCAACACTGTGAGTATAATCTGTAGAGTCTATCACTTGGGTGCAACTGCCCCTCTTAACGTGACCTCTGTGTGTGACACATTTCTGTTTTGTTCCTCCTGCAGAACAGCTAATAGCGCTTTCTGATTATTAGAGACCAAGTTTCACCTGGAAAGGATGCCAAGTTAATTGATCTGTAATTCCCCTTTTGGAAAAGAAGCGTGATGTTTTCCCTCTGCCAGTCAGCAGGGCTTCCTCAGTTCTCCAGGAGCACTTGAATATAATGGATAATGGGCCTAAGAGTTTTCCAGCTAATTCCTTTAATACCCTTGGGTGTGCACCATCTGGCCCTCTGTGCTGATTTGAATGCATTGTGCTCTTTATATTTCTTTGCTGTTTCTGTAATGATTTTGCTAACTCCTGGCTCTCAGTTTCTTGGCTTTCCTTTGATTGCTCATTACACACAATGTTTTTAAAGGAATTTTAGAAAACTGGAATAGGTGATCTTTTTTCAGCTCACTGTATCCATGGCAGAAATTAACTCACTTTTTAAATTAACCTTTCATCAAGAAGCATTGTGTCTCAAAACTTTGAGCTGAGATTGCTAGCTTTTATCCTATCCAAGCAAGATTGCATCTATAGGACATTTCCTGCTATTTGAAAGAGAAAGGCATTCAAGAGAATTTTCTTTAAGACCCTGTATCCAAGTTTTGTCTTGACAATACTGGTAGGGAATTTTTCCTTCTTTCTATTATATCCTATTTTCTCTCTCTTCAAGTGCATTTGTGTGACCCTGATTACATCCTTCAGATACTTGTAGACTTAAGTCTGCTATTTGTCTATCTCTTTGCCAGCTAATATCTAAGCACGACTTCATGAATCAAACCCACTCCAAATGATCTGATCATCTCTACCCTCCTTTGAGGCCTTTGACTTTGCAGTTTGTGGCATTGAGATTTCAAGAAATTAACAGCAACCTTCCAGCTGTATCTAAGACAGGCAGATTAGAGTGATGCCCACTGAGGCTGGCAGGGAATTTTGCAATGCCAGCTGGCTGCCAGAAGTTACACGTAGATTCTCCTCCTATATCACTTCCCAGCTTTCCTTAACATGGCTGCTTCTGAGTGTCCTTTGGGGATATTTTTCCCTGAGTGATGGTAGCCCATATTATTTCACTTTCATGATGTTATTTCCTGGCCACATTGCTTATCTTTGTAGGTGCCACAGGGTAAATTCTCTGTTCAGTTGCACTCAAATCTCCTCCCATTTTAGAATCAACACCATCTTGGTGTACTGTGAATTTTCCCTGCTTACTTGCATGTGACTTGCTTTCATTTTTGTCCAAACTTTTCATTCTATTATCCAATATTCTTCCTAGAATATTTTCCATTTTAAATGGCTTCTATAGGATTTGCTTTTCCTTTTTTAAAAACAATTTTTTTTTCCTTTCTACATAGACATATTAGACATGACAGGTTTATAGCTGTTTATCTCTAATACATAGTGTCCCTGAAATAGGTACAGAGAACGATGAGTCTACCCACATGCTGAAAGATGGAGTAAAAGGTAAGTAAAATTCATTAGATGAAGCAGCACAAATGGGCACCACAATGACCAGGGCATGGTCACAGGGTGGTTTGAATGTGGATCACTCCCTGTACAATCCACAGAGGCTGGGAGAGGACAGTCTTCTTCTCTCTTGCATTTAGGTGGCATCAGATGAGGGCAGTTGTGGTTGCCTTCCCTCCAGCCTGACTTTGGAAGATTTTCATGACATGGACCCCAGCACTCTGTTCCTTGGGCACATCCAGAGAGGTGGTGTCTGGATAAGGACTAGTCCATGCCTGTCAAAATGCTGGATGGGAAGCAGAGCAGGATAGGACACTGGATAACTTCCCCAAGCCTTCAGGCTACAGAGAATAAATGACCCCCCTTATTCTTTGCAGAGACAATAAACAAAAGGCTGCATTAAAACCTTTGTTTGCAGGAGATCATGAAGATTTCAGGATGCCATACTCCCCTGCAGGAGGAGGGATTAAGAGGGTTGCAGAACAGATTTACAAGCCCTGGAGAGAGTAAGTATCCAACGGAAATCTTTGGCAATCCCCTTCCCTTCCTCTTCTACGTCTCACCCTGGCTTCTGGTAACACTTAGAACAAAACCACCAGCTCTTGCTTATTTTAATGTGTTCTCTATTTTACCCTGAACCCAAATGAAACATCAAAGGTTTGGCTCAAGCACTTGCAAGTAAAAATAGCCCTAAGGCCAATATATTTAAGGCCCTTGAATGATATCTCTGAAATAAGTCATCCTAAGCCCAAGAGAGGGGAATGGGGTTGTTTGTTGTTCATGGTGCTGACAGTGGGCAGTACTGACATGTAAAGAGCAATGGGTGATACTGCAAAACAAAAGGAAGGTGAGAAAAAGGGCATGAAGACTGAATTTTACTGTATTGTGGAAGAAGACCAAAATATATTTAAGATAAAAGCCGGTTGCAAGCTGCCTTTATTTTCTTTCCAATCTGATGCTTCTCCTCCCTTCTGAGAAATTTAGATTTGAACGTGTCTTCCTTGGTATAGGAGAGAATGGTAAATCTTGGTACATCCTTGGTACATGAGGGTATGACCCTCTCTCTCCCACAAAGTACTGCAATTTGTTTATAACCATCCAGGACTCATGTATTCCCTGTGACGTGCCCATTTTGGAGTTAAGATAAATCAAGGCTATGAAGGCATCAGGCACATCCCATGTAGTCCTTTTGAATCAGCCTTTTGTCTCCACTGCTCTGTGTTTGAATAAAGCACTATGCTTTTAGTCTCTGCTACTACAAACTTCTGTCCTAAATTCCTTTGCTTCACAAGTAAATAACATTTTCTCTTTCCATCTTGTAGTAACAAAGTGAATGCACCTTTGCAGTCAATCCATACTGCCTTCACCTCTGCAGTCTCTCACTGAAACTTGGGTGAGGACAGTTTGAGCCACTGTGATACCAATACCAGGTGGGGTTTTCTGGAATAGATCAGTGGAAGCCCTGTCTTTCTTTGACCTGATGTCTTCCACCACCATTTTCCAGCAAATGGTTCCCAAATCCAACATTTCTAATTAGGGTTTTCTCAGATATGATGGAGGTATATCATCTCAGGACGTAAACACAGGGTATTCCACAGATTCCTGCCTGTCCTGGCCAGTCCTGGCCTGTCCTGGCAGACAGTTTCTGAAATCCCTTGAGTCATGAAGGAGGATTTATTGACTAGGAAGGTACTCGAAAGAAGTTGGAAAGTATCCTTGATTTTAAGCACACACGTCCTTCAAAGGCTGATGCATAGACAAACACACTGAAGTGAATCCTTATGGATTCACTTCTCCAATGAGGGACATGAATGTGGCCATGTGGAGCACGTGCAGGTTTCAAACCACTGTCTGAGCAGTGCAGCTGAGTCCCATTAGCTGAACCAGAGAAAAGGACAATAATGGGTCAAAACCGGCCAGATACACAGGGGGCAAGTGCTGGAGGGTGTGAAAAAACCCCAGCCTTGTGGCCCTCAAGGCTGCTCTGTTAACATGAGGGCTTGCTGCAGTTATTTAAGCAGGATGAACAAGATAAAACGGGCTTGTTGGGGTTGGATGCTAAGGCAGTGTTTAAGACATCCCTGACTCACAGCTCACAAGCTGGGACTCGTTCTGCGAGTTCAGTCCGTGTTCAGATAGGATCAGGGAATGTCTCTGGGCTGGATTGCAAAGGAAGCAGTCTTGCCAAATATGCTCTGCCCACAGCACCGTCCAGACCCGTCAGATGATATTTCTTCTAATTTTACTAATGTATGCTTGGCCCCAATTCCACGCTACCTGGGGCTACAGCTGTAATAAAAACACAGCACACATGCTGTGGGTGGGTGCATGCAGCTGGTGGGAGTTGAGGCACGTGAAAGTGAAAAACACAACCCTTTCCTAATTGCAGGAGAGGAATCAAGAAATAATATTCTGCTGAATCCTTTCCTTCTCCCTCTCTCTCTCTGGCACACGCTCACCCATGGCCCTGTCTGTCGCTGGAGAAGACAACAGCAGGTTTCCTCTGTACAGAGACTGCTCCATACCTGAGCAAGGCTGAGATTTTCAGGCAGAATTGAGTCTTGTATTGCCACACAGAGCTCATGTTCGGGTGTGGCTCCTACATCAGGATCATCCCATGTACCCACCTTGTGGCTTATGCTGGTGGAAGGGGTGTTGGTGATCCAATCCCTACCTGAGGAGGAAACTGTCATGCTGGTGTCTTGCTGTGGTCATGCAGGACATACACTCCTGGAATGGAGTGAAAGAACCCTGGGCATCCATTTGTCTCCTACCCATGAACCCTTCTGGTGGAGGTGAGTTGGGCTGCAGCTCTGGACTGGGTGAAAGTCTCACTAAGCACCTCATGGGTTTAGAAAGTTTGACTTCTTCAAGCCACAAGCCCTCACAAATATGGCAACTTCTAACATCACTGCTGTGTCTGTAGAGAAGAAATTAAAACAGAGGCCCCAGTGAAGGCAAGAGATTTTTGGGGAAAAGAAAAGCTAGCCCTGGGGAATGGCAGAGAGGAAGTCCTTGGTGCAGCCCTTGTTTCTGCTCTCAGGATGTAAACATAAGCACTAGGGGGGTGCTCCCTCAGAGGAGCAGGACATGTTGAGGTGCTGATACCATCCTCACCACTGAAACCAGGCAGCCATCGCAGCTCTTGACCTCCCTGCCACATTGTCCCACAAACATGTACCCCTGATATCACCTGTTAGGGGCCACCTTGTTCTCTGACAGCTATTCCTACTGGAATCTCTTGCAGAAAGAATCAGCATTAGTTAGAGAAACCCGTGGGTGGTATTGAGAAGGCAGTTTATGTGCTGGAAATTTGGGATTTTTATGGAGTTCCAGAAGTTTAAAGATTCTGACATTAGTCTGAATTCTTTTTTTCTGAGCTTATAGTGAACACTGTAGATATTGAGCATACTTTCAGTCTAAACATTTGTATTCACCACACATAGCACAGTCTGTTTGTGTTGACTTTCAACAACAGCACTTTATTTACTGGCAGCATTTTTTGTTGGTTGATATTTAGCAGCTCCACCTGCTGATGCCCAACCCTGCAGGATGATATGCAAGTAAAGATGATGCAAGAAATAGAAGATGGTCACTTCCTTTTTCCACTTCTGATTCATTTCACACACTTGGTATACTGATTCCTTTTTCACTGGTCTGTGCTGTCTCAGATGCCTTAAAACCACTTGCTCAAGCAATGTACTGTCACACCAGAAGGAGTTTCTGTTCCTTGCTCTCTCCAGGGGACCCTCCACCCCTCTCTAGGAAAAACACATGAGATGCTAAGGCTTAAAATTTATGGAGCCTGATTTAAAAGCCAGGATGTCTCCTGGTCTCAAGGGAAGGGAAATGACTCTTGGCTTATTTTGCAGTCACTCCTTTTCAGAGAAGGAAGTGCTAATAAGTGCTCACTTGAGGCACAACAGCTTAGCACAAATGAAGGCCAAAAAGCAGACACATAATTGCTGTGAGTGGGAGCAGAGGAGCCAAGAAGAACATGTGAGAAGTTTCCCCTGTGAGCAGTGCTCTGTAAGTGATTCACATCAGCAGTCATGGTCCTGTCTGAGACAGGAGCTACCCAACATCCAGGACTGCTCCAGGGATCCTGCTTCCCCTCCCAGAGCAGCTCACTTGGAGCTGGGCATGGGTCCATGGCTGCAGCATGGGAGAGGAGACAGAGAGACAGCACTGGGAAAAGGAGATGCCTGAAAAACATCACAGGTCTTGGTAGGAATTCCACATGGAGAGAGTCCATCTCACGCTCTGCAGATACATGAGCTCTTGAGCAGGTTGAAAATAACTCTGGAAACCCATCCTGCTCACTCAGGGGAAATCTCAAGTGGGATTGAAAAGCACAGCACCCTCAGGCTCTCAGGAGCCCTCCTGGAAGAATATCAGGGCATTTGCTTCCACTGCACCCTGTACATTCCCCTTGAGGTGAACCTTCCCACGGCCTCCCTGGTGGGGATATCTCCTTGGCTGTGACACCTCTGAGTGACCCACCCTGATTTCCCGTCCACACATGCCAAAAGTGACCATGCTCCAGGCCCCACAGAGCACCAACCACAAAACAACACGAACACAACATATGATGCAGTTGAAAACCAGAAAGGGCCATTAGTTTGTCTTACCTGTCTTGGCAATCACAGACCACTGGATTTCACATGAGTGCTGCATCCAGGAACTTGGTCATGCAAAATATCTTGATCCTCTCAAGACTATAATGTCTCAGTCAGAATCTGGGAATGGAATGGACCAATCCTCAGCAGTAGCAGAAAAGGACTTGGGTGAGTTGTGCCTCTGTGACACCACGAGGCAACCTGCAACTCACTACTGTAGAGGAAGGCAAAATGAATCAAGATTCTTGTTCTCTGGTCTGAGGATACACACAGTTTTGAACCTCAAACAGAGTATTCACTTTGACCCTCAGCAAGTTAGAGTCTAGAGTCAGAAGGGGATGTGGAAACACTGCCATGTACAACTGTTGCACCACTTTTCTTGTTGCACTTCCACTTATTGCTCAAGAACAGTCCACGACCCTTTTGGCCAGGATTTGCCAGCGTTTGTGACTAAAAGCTCAGCATGATGGTGGCTAACACCCTTATTAGTAACTTTTAATAGTTCCCAGACAATGTGTAAAGACTTGATGCACAAAGGCTTGTGCATGCCATTTGAATACTATAAACAGCTTGTTAGAAAATTAATTCTGAGGCAGTAAATCTAGGAGTCCCAGGCAATAAATTCTTTTGTGTTCCTCATTTCTGTGGCCTTTTCTTGATGTGATGAAGTGTCAGAAGGGTATTTGCTGTCACAGATGCATGCAAACACACATTCCCACCAGGTTTTTCAGAGCTGATGCTCCTCTCTCATGTCCTCATCTTGGAACAGGGAGGGAATGGCAGCACCTCAGCCTCTCCCCAACAAACAATTAATTCATCAACAGTGGGGATTATCCTGCTGTATTTAGCATTGGTGCAGCCTTACTTTGAGAACCATGTGCTGTTCTGGGCCCCAAAATTTAAAAAAGTTGTTAAGGTACTTGAATGCATCCAGAGGAGAGCAACGAAGCTGGTCAAAGGGCTGGAAAGAATGTCCTGTGAGGAATAGCTGGGGATTTTGGGCTTTTCCAGTTTGGAGAAGAGGAGGCTGAAGAGTGAACTCATTGCTCTCTGCAGCTCCCTGAGGAGGGGAAGAGAAGAGGGAGGTGCTGATCCCTTCTCCCTGGGATCCAGTGATAGGGTACAAGGGAATGGTTCAAAGCTGCTCCAGAAGAATTTCACTCTTGACATTAAAAAATATTTCTTTACTAGGAGAGTGGTCAAACACTGGAATGGGATTCCTTGAGAGGTGATTGATGCCCCTAGGCTGTCAATGTTTAAAGAGACATTTGGATAATGCCCTTAAGAACATGCTGTAATTTCTGATGAGCCCTGTGGTGGTCAGGCACTTGGACTGGATCATCATCACTGGTCCATTCCAACTGAAATAGTTCTATTCTATTCTATTCTATTCTATTCTATTCTATTCTATTCTATTCTATTCTATTCTATTCTATTCTATTCTATTCTATTCTATTCTATTCTATTCTATTCTCTTTGGCTTAGCATTCAGCTGCTGGGAAAGGCCCCTCCCTGCTTGTCTTCCACACAGGCCACAAAGTCTGGCTTTGCTGGGTTGTTCAAACTGAGTCCAAAAGAAAGAACTGCTTGTTGATTGTGCTTTGGTGAGTCCATCCTGCCAGCTCAGCCACCTACGCTCGTACTCTGTCCAGGGAAAATGACACCTGGGCATTTCCAGTAAGCCCAGCATCCTTTCACTGGCTGCTGCTGGGAACTCCCCACTGAATCATCCAACCCTCTGCAGACATACACGCATTTCCTTCTGTTTCCTTCTGGAGAAACCAATCTGTGTGCAGCCTCTGAGATTGTGTGAGGTCTGAGAGCAAGGCCAGTCAGCCAGGTAGCAGACAGGCAGAAGTGTGTTTTTGGGAACACTTCTATTTTCAAATTTTCAAATTTTCAAATTTTTCAAAACTTTCAAAGTGTAAAGTCTGACACTTTGTATTGTCATACTGGGAACTGGAAGTATCCTGAACCTTCAAAGGGAAGTGGTAAATGAGCAAAGTATACCTTCAGAATGCATCTACTCCTGCAGGAGCTGCGAGCTTGTATTACTGTTGTATTCTGAAGACTCAGCTGCGTGTGTGATAACCACATTGAGGAAAATTGCAGCTGGCCTTCCTCTCCATAATGCCCAGGAAGAGGGAGAGCAGGAGTTGTATCAGAGGACAGAGTATTCCCCACACCATGCCAGTTTGCCCTGTTGCACATACTTCACAGAGGAGTAGTGCCAGTAGCTGGATCAAAGCACATAATGCAGAAAAATATCCTTCCTTGTTACAACCAAGTGGGAAGGTGAGGTGTCAGTGGACTCCTTACTGCAAGGTTGGGTTTGCCAGGCTTCATGCTGTTTGCTTGTGTTGCACCCTCACCAGCAAGACTCAAAAGTGCCTCCAGTTCCCCTCGTTCAGTTCTCTTCCAGGTGGAGCCACCCACCCACCGTGGTTAAATCACTTCTCAACCTCCTGTCTGACAAGCAAAGAGCATCCTGGCCCCCAAAGCTCATTTTCCATCTGCAGCCTGACTTCACTGATCCTCCTTGACACCCTCTGATGTCTTCATGTCCCCTCACTGCCCTAGCACAAGCCACTCTGGTAAGAGGTGCGAGGTTACTTTCCTGATGGCATGGCACTCCACCTTCCACCCCTCTGTGAAAGAGCCAGACATTTCTTGTCACACCTCTGCACAGAAAACATCTCTAGACATTGCTGGCACCACTTCCCCAGGCAGTCTCCCATCGTGTGGGCAGACCCAGGGTTTGTCTGAGATGGAGAGCTTGCAGCCATGCCAGGCTTCCCAGGTGGCATGTGCCAGAGCATATGTAGTTTAAGCGAACAGAAATGTAAAGAACAGGCTGATTATCCCTCCCCCTCGCCAGCCAAGCTCTGCACGTGTTCTCCAGTAAAATTTCCAGATGAGGTCAAGGCATTTAACTCATTATCATCATCGAGTTCCCCCACCAGACTGAAGGGTGTCCAGACAGATGACAAACACTCCATCTAAGCAATGTGGATCACCAAAATCCACGGCTGCAGCACAGCTGCTTTGGACTGGAACACAACAGGTTTCTCAAGCCAGAAGTGTTACACAACCATTGCCTAGAAAGGAGAAAATCAACAAAACTTCTCTGGTTTAAATTGCAGCAGAAAATTAAGTAAATTGAAAGTGGGCCCAGCCAATGACATTCAGATTCCAACAGCTGGGGATGGAAGGTCCTGGTGGTTCTAGTGGCCACAAGCCACCAGGAAATTAAAAGTAGCTTTCTCTTTGGGAGTCTGGAGGCCAGCAACACCATGACCCCTACCAGCACTGAGTTAGTCCTAGGTTGACCCCACCTGACAGAACTTCCTGCAGCATCTGGATATTCTTTGGATGCCTCTGCCAAGTTGCAGCTTGTTCCCAGCCTGCTGAGTTCATGAGACCTAAAAACACACATCTGCCTGGGAGCTGGCAGCATCAAAGGAGAGAACTGTACCGAGAGCTTGGCTATCCCTTTCCCAGCAATCACATGGACACGGATTGAGCACAGGCTGCTGGGGATGGTCCAGACTTCACTGGCAACAGCAGCCCCACACGGGCCATGGCAAGGTGGCTCAGAGGTGGCCAAGTCCTGTCCCCATCCCTGAGAGCTCTGCCCAGGGGGTGACACACACAGAGCAGCCTGCATCCAATCAAGCTCCAACTGGATCCACTCTCAGGGAGGGATTTGCCCTTCCTTACACAACCTGGCTGTGCAGGATGGTGAGTCATGGCACCTGGGGGGCAGCTGAGTGAGCAGGGCTGCCTGGGACAGATGTGTCTGTCCAACACATTCCCTACAGGGCCTTGGGGCAAGCTTGCCCCCTGACACTGACTCTGGAAGAACTTCCCCTGTCTCTTGTCTCCCACCCAAGCAGAGTGCTCTCCTATGGATTCAGTTAAAATTTTGGTGCCCTCTGCAAACCACAGGGCATCTGCATCATAACAAAACATCAGATCTGGTTTGAAAAAATATCATCCTGTGTCAGGGAGGCCTTACAGGACACTGGGATGGTAAGGACACGAGCAAATGCCTGACAGTGATGGCTCATGGTGGCTGGCAGAGCTGATTGGGCTGTCCATGCTGCCGGTGGCAGAGTGGGTGACGGGCATTGCAGGTTTCCTCAGTGACACAGCTGCCTGAGCTGAGCTGCATTTTTGAATAAGAAAGCCAAGCCCTGGCTGGGTGTTTTTGTGCATGTGGAGGGTGTGCCATGGAGCCAGAGTGTCTGGGACAGCCGTGGCCAGAGGAAGCTGCTGCGGCCGCTCGCGGAGGAGGAAGTCGGCGAGTGCTGGGTTTTGCTGGAGAGCAGAGGAGGTGGCGGGGGGAGCTGGGGAAGGGAGTCCAGCACAAGAAAAGAGCACGGAAGGAAGAGGCTTGGAAAGGGCTTTGCTGATGGGGACGCGGAGGAGAGGGCCGGGAAAGGAGCTTGTCCCTGCAGAATGCTTTGTGAGATGTGGGAGAAAGGGCTGAGGTTTCAAGATGGAGCGACTGGAAGGAGCAGGAGGACACAGCTGGGTGAAGTGGAGAATTGCTTCCAAGTGGAAAATAGTCCAGGAAATAGTGGCTGGAACTGGAGGGTGAAACCCAAGCATACTACACAGAGATATGGAAAATGTCACTGGTGATCAAAAGTCATCATTCAGAACTGCTGAAATTGTGTGTGAAATGAGAGGCATCCTGGAGCAGCCAAGATGAACAAAACCCAAAACTTTGCCCTCAGGTATCTGTAGCAAACATGCAATTGGTCTTACCTTGTAGACTCATGGCTTCATTTCACCATCATTTTTGTTTTGCTTGGTTAAAACCCTTAAGCTTTACCTGGCACTATTTAAATCTGATGAAAAGGAGCAGAAAAGCAGGGAATGGGCATATGTTTTTTGCTGGAAAGTCCCCGGTGTCTGTACACAAGCAGAGAGCAGACCAAAGTCATGCAGTCAGGAGCAGGCTGGAAACATCCAGCAGTATGTGAGGCACATCACCAGCATGTGCTGCAGACATCTCTCCCACTGCATGGAGAACCAAGCCAGCAAATATTGGTATACACAGTCCCAAGGGCAATGGCAACTGGGCATGGGGCAGTACCAAGGTAGGATTTCTAGGGAGCTGGGGCAGGAGAAGAGATCTGCTGTGTCACAGCCACAAGACAGCCCCCATAAAGGAGTCAGGTAATGGTGCTCTCTGGGTGTGAGTTTAACCAGCCAGTTCTGCTAAACCAGATACAAGTATGCACGTCTAGAGCAGGGTGACAAAGCTGGGGAAGGGTCTGGAGCACAAGGCTGACAAGGAGCAGCTGTGGAAGCTGGGATGCTTATGCTAGAGAAAAGGAGGCTCAGGGATCACCTTATCCCTCTCTACAACTCACTGAGAAGAGGTTGTAGCAAGGTGGGGGTCACCTCTTCTCCAGGATAAAAAGTGATGGACAAGAGAAAACAGCCTTAAGTTGTGCATGGATTGGATGTTAGGAAAAATTTCTTTACTGAAAGTTTTTTTTCCTGGACAGGCACAGGAAGAGGCTGTCCAGGGAAATGGTTCAGTTACCACCCCTGGAGGCATTTAAACGGTGTGGCACTTAGTGACATGGTTTACTGGTTAACTTGGCAGTGTTAGGTGATCATCTCAGAGGTCTTTTGCAACCTTAACAATCCTATGATTCCAAGTGCTTCCTGCCCAGCCCAGCCCAGCCCAGGATTAAAAGCTGTGTTTGTTGTTGTGTCCTAACACCTATATCCCTTTGAATGTGCCCTGGAGATGTCCCAATCAACTACTGATTGAGAAAACTCCTTACCCAAGGGCAGTGCAGGATTTAGCAACAGCCTACAGTGCAGCTGGCAGCACCCAGCAGGGCTCTCTAGTGCATGGCTGTCCCTTGGCTTATGCTGCTTGGTCCCTGGCACTTGCTGCCATCAAAGGGTTTGCAGAAATCCAGATGGGAGATGGCTGATGACACAGGTCAGCAGTGTCAGGACTGATCTGCAGAAATGCTGTCTTGGGCTCAGGCTGGCTGGAATTCAGAAGAGATATGTGAGTGAAAGAAGAGTGTCTTGCTGATGTGGTTCGTAACTCCTGGGCTGTGGGCTGAGTTTCTCATGTTGGCATCTGATGTGAACCTAGTGAGGTTTAAAAACAAGTAACTTCAAGAACAAACAAAGAGGCAGAGCTGAGCTGCCTGGGGTTGCCTGTCTTGTGACTGGAGACTGCAGAGTCCAATAAAACACGAGATGCAGCTGTGGCAGGGCTGTTACAACATCTGTAGGCACCCTTTGTGCCTGCTATGGTTGAGGTCCTTTTGCTGCTTTTCCCTGCAAGCTAATGAGGTTTCTCACTCCTTAAAGCAGAGCCAAGAATTCACAGAAATAATAGGAGTGCAGCATACCTGAGTGCTGTCCCCTTCTGCCAAGTGTTTGTTGCTAGCAGCCAAAACGATCAAAAGTTGACCTGGAGAGGAAAAGAAGGATACAGACATGTTTGCAAATCCTTACTAAAGACACTGCATAAAGCAAAGCTACAAAATTGTAACTTCTTTTTAGTTAAGTAGGGTTTTAGTAAGGAGTGGCATATATTGTGGCTAGCAGATACAGAATATTGAAGTATTTAATATTTCTAAAATTATATGGCACTCAGTTGTGTGTTATTATAGGTCAGTTTGGGATTTTTACCTGCAACAGCCCTAACAATTAAGTCTTTATAATTCTTGCTAAACCATCCTGCAAGGTCAGAATTGTGGTCTGTGCTTGAGCAAAGAGAAGAGCTGAGGTTCGTGAGGAGAAACTTGCCAGGCTGGAAAACATTTAGCACCTGCATTCTCCCATCACACATGGGAAAACTGACACTGGTTTTCCCCACCAGCATTTTTCCTGGTCTGCAATATCTGCACTGAACACTGTCAGCCTGTGGAAGGAGGTAACAATGTCACAGGCACTGAAGTAATTTCTAAAAGCAATGGAAAGTGTCCAAAAATGGTTTCCTGTAAACGCGATCTAAGTTCACCATTTCTGCTCCTGGTGAGCAACATCATAGGCAGTTCTGGATGTCTTGATTTTTAAATGTGACTTGGAGGGTGTTAATGTTAATTACAAGTACCCAGAGCTTTGCAGGTTCTGCTGATTTGGATGGAAAAGCAAAGTATATCCTGTCTTGTTTCATGATTCAGCCCTATAAATGGTAGTTTCAGTTCTGATGGCAAAAATCACCGTGGTAGTAGAGATGCAGAAATAATAAGCTGCTGTTCAGATTCCCAGCCTGATCTTTACTGTCGGAGTTGTAAATCTGAAACTTGTACAAAATAAAATCATCTTTCTTAGCAGACAGGGAATTATAGAGCATAACATACAATTACCCTACAACATATATTTATTTCTTTAGTAAGTCTGTCCCTAGAAGTTCCCACTAAATACAGAAAATTTAGTGTAAGTGTATTAAGCATTTGTCATAGAAAAGCATTAGCAACTATATATGCATATATGTACATGTGTGTGTGTGTATTTGTATATATATATATATATGCCCACATATATACATACATACGTAAAAGCACATATACATTTTTTCATAACTTGGCCATTTCTCACTGCAAGTGCTGGATACAGGTATTTATCTGCTAAAAAAATATACATATGATGTTCAGGCAATGGCTCTTTTCAGCCCTGCCTGCCCATGATGGCACACCCCCAGGTATCACTGAGCTTTTACAAACTGCTTGAATAGCTGAAAACAAAGATCTTAATTAAGAAAAGTCAGCCTGAACTGCTCGATCTTAGGCACCTTTCTTCCTGCTTTCAACATGAAATCAGCTTTCTATGAGGAAGGGAGGAAAACCCAGTGAAAAACTGGTAAGGGATGAGGAATGTGCTCAATACAGAGGCCCAAAGAGAAATAAAGGCAGGACTTGTGTTTCATCTTTAGACGTGAGGTAAGAGCATGTCTGTGAAATGCCTCAAATAGAAACATCATCAAAACCTGAACCCTGTTTTCTCTTAAAACAGCCCTTGCTCAGTGAACCTGACAGAAAGGTCTGGAAATGAAAGTGATGCTGAGTATACCCAAAGAGGGCTTTTTATATCTGTAGACTCAATGCACACGATGGACAGTGAGCACCTGCATGTGTTGGACAGCTGTAGATGTAAAAATGTTGTCAGATTTTGCACAGGTGCAATAGAGAACCATAGAAATGAACAGGAAGTTGCTAAAAAGCCTGTTTGGATTCACTCAAGGAAAACTACATGGACAATTGGTAAGTAAGCACATTTCCAGGGAAATGGCATATTCCTGCAGAGGTTTGGAGCCAGGAGGGACTGAGGCACAGAGTGATGTAACCCCACCAACTCGGATCAAGAAGCTGCACTGGTCCAGAGCACCCAATTTCTCTGTTTGACCCCATTGCAGCATGCATGGTTTGATCTGCACCCGTGCTTACCAGTTGTGTGTCACCAGTGAGCGTATTCATTCACTGGAGCAAACTGGGCAGGGAGTTGCTGGTATCTGCCTCTTTGGTCTGGCTGGAAGCTTTGCTGCAGCCTCAACATAAAGTTTTAGGGCTCAGCTCAAGACTGTCTGGAAGAAACACCGTGACCTGCAGCATTCAGGGGGCTGGCCTAGGTGACCTAAGTGTCCCCTTTGGCCTTGGGCTCTATGAATATTCCTGCAAGACCAACTGCCTTAATCCCTTACCAGAGAGGTGGGGGGATACTGATCTTCCCTCGTAAGACTTTCCATCTCTATTATGGCACACAGTCTTAAGCAGCTCACGTTCACCCATATGGCCAAGCACATACTTTGCATTTGTCTTCTGCTCTGGTGTTAATGATCCTCCCAGATGCATTCACAAATTCACCCAGCACGTGCAGTCCTTCTGGAGCATCGGGTAAGAGATACCGGCGTCCAGGAGCTGAGCCTGGGGAGCTCCTGTTGACTCATTCCAGCCATTCGTGGAGAACAAAAGAAATAGGTGAATTCCCTTCTTCCTTGCAAAGTTTCCTGCCACTGACACAAGTGTTTCTTCAAACAAAGGATTTTCCCCCTCCTCAGATGTCCTCAGACACTGAATTTGCAGTATCTGATAACACACATTTCCATAGCAACAAACAGTGATGACCCAAACACAGGATTATGTGACTTCACTCAGAGTTGAGCAGAATATTAACAAGGATACTGATAGCTAATACTTTCCACTGTGTGGCACCTCCCTGCAGAGGATTTCAGGGAGCTTTGTGCACATCATCCCCAATTTGCAGATGGAGAAATGAAGAGGAGAAGTAAGTGATCTATTCTAAGACCAAGAAAAGAGGCTGGGCTCAGAGTGCCCAGAAGGGAGGGAGGGAGGAGAAGGGTCACAAAGACCAGATCTTCTGGTCTCCAAAGCAGCAGTGGAGCTGTCAAGTTCCTGCTCTGATTCCCAAGAGCTGCTTTCTTTGGGATAACACATCCACCTTGCTGCTTCCCATACCCTCTCTCTATTCCTTCTGGGGGTTCTCTGTGGTAAAATGGCATCAGGAGGTCCAGCTGCCTCCTGTCAGTATTCAGTGGGCTGGTGTTACCCTCCCTAACAAGCCCCAAAAGCTTGGAGCTTTCCTTCGCTCAAAGCGATTTTCTTCAGGTGATGGGAAGGCAGAGGCAGTTTACAAACACAGGGTGCCTCAGACCTGAAATACATGAAATGCAGCTCCAGGAGTTTAAACTTCAGCAAAGGGACATTAAAGAAGCAACTGGATGAGCAAGCATCATGCAGTGCTCTACTGGAGTCAAGGGAGGAGGGAGAGATCCCACTGTCTGAACTTGCACAACACATTGTGGAAAACAACCTGTATCTCACTGACGGCGAGTTGAAAAGACTGTTGCATCTTCAGAAACTGAAGGAGCCTTTTAATTTCAAAAGAAATTTAATGAAAATGATAAAAGGAAGAGCATCCCTATCTCTCCTCCCTCAGATAATTGGGTGTAAATACCAGCTTCTTTTCATGCATCAAACCTTTTATCTGTAATTAGAATTGGCTTCATCCAGATCCACTGGTATCCCATGCTAAGAGGGTTCTGGTGGTGGAATAATGCGCCATGTGATTATTTATTTACTCTTACAATACGTGTCAGAACAACTTCGGGAGATTTGTCTGGGTTTGGAAATAGAGCTCTGAATGGCTGCTCTAGCTGAAGCCCAACAGGAGATCCCTTAGCACTTCTCTACCATACCATGCTGCCACGGTTTTCTCCCTGTGTTCAGAGAACAGGGGGAATTCATTCAGTGAAGCACTTGGGCATGAGTTTACATCCAAGTATTGTAGAAAGTACCTTTAGAAACCAGGGGAAGTTAACCACATGCTTAAACCATGCTTGAAAAATCCTGGGGTTTTCTTTCGGTTTGCTGTGTGTTTCAGAAAACCAATAAAGATTTAAAAGCAGACCAAGTAAAACTTTTTTTCCGTCTTAGTTACCTGTTTCACCTGGGACTACTTGAAGACTTCTTTTACTGGAAAGTACAATGATAATTTTGAGGGAAAGGGATTAGTGTTGAAGATGGTTTTGGCTGTGTGGGTAGGATAGGGAAGCAAGGACTGGATGCCACCTGTATGCCACAGCCCAGTGAGTAGGATGCCTCCTTACTGCATGGGAATCCCCTTTTGCTGTACTGGGAGAACCACATAAACCTTGGTTCTTCCTTCCATCCTTCTGGGAGAGTGCCCAAGAGCCCATTTTGCAGAGCCCTGGTTACATGAACCCTGTTTTTCATGATCCCTCTCAGAAGGCAGTAGCTTGCAGGGAAGTTGTCAGCTATCCCTGTGATGTGACCTCGACCCTGCAGCACATAAATGGTTTCTTAATGTTAGTAATGCTGAGCCAGATAAAATGCAAGAAGGACTTTTCAGACCTGCAAATATGTTGTATAGTATGAGAGCACATAAAAGGTGTCCTGTACTCAGTCTGCACCTTATCACCAGAAATAAGCCTCCCATCACGTTTTCTACCTCCCATTTGAGAACAGTTCGTTGTTTTTTTCTTTTTTTTTTAAAGTACTTTGTGAGTCTCAGGTCCTTTTAGAGGGAACTAATAATACTCTGTGACAAAAGACCTGACTGGGTTTAGGGTGGAATTTCTGAGTGGCAGACCTTGCTGAGGATTTGAGGCAACCCCGTATCCAGTTGCTGCTGTGGTTCACAAAATGCTATGTATAACACAAAAAGGTGCAGAGTAAACCAGCCGAGTGTTAAAGCTCTAAGCAAGCTCATAAATTAACATCCACTATGAAAGAAAATACGTGTGTGTTACTGCACAGTTATTACACATCTCTGCTGGAGAACAGCTGCAAAATCCCTGGGCAGCTACTGGAGCCGTGGGCTACACTGCACAACTCAGAGAGATTTTAGCTGTGGCTCATGTACCCTCTAGGGAGACAGGCTGAGCTTTGGAAAAAAAACCAAACCAGACCCACAGTAAGCTAGTCTTAGTCTGGGCTTTCTGCATGTGACAGGAGCAGTCAGCCTGTCAAAGGACAATACCTTTAGGTTGTAACTCCAAAACACATTTTCTTGTGGCTCGTTCTAAAGAGGAGATATTTGCTATTTTTGAATAACATAGGGTGTTCATGATAGAATTTGCAGAACCATGTGATACTGGTGGAAAGTAAATTTGTCTTTTGTCCCTGTGGCTGGAATAAAGTCAACAAAAAGTGCTGTGTCCAACAGGATCCTATCACATTTTTACATGGATGCTAAAATGCCTCCAAATCTTCAAGTGAATTCAGGGAGAGAAGCATTTTGCATGGCAATCCTTTTCCTATCACCTGACACACTTTCTACTAGTGCCAGCCTAAAAAAATTTAGGGAAAGGGGATTTTGTGTCAGTAAATGAGTTACCTAAAAACTGTAGAACAAAGCAGAGAATCTTCCAAACAAATTCAGGCCAGCAGTTAGAAGTGACTTGGAAGACAAAGCACATTAGGTTGATGCCAAAAGCAAGCTGCAGTGCATCCTGCTGAAGTCCAGAGGGATCATCACACCCTGAGCTGACTGCAGTGGCCTTGCAAACACCCACCCCCAGCAGCAGCAGATGTGTTGCAAGCAAGAAGCCTGTCTGGAAACTCAAGTGCATCTCTGTGTGCTCTGATACATCCAGATAAGTGGACCAAAGAAGCCATCTGAATTCCTGGACAGATGTCACCCTCATCCTCGTGAATTGCAGTGGGGGCTCGCAGCAGTCCCCATGAGTTAGGGCCGTGTTGGCAGACCTGTCTCGTATTGTTTTCTTCAAGTAAAAAGCAGGATATGACAGGCTGAATTTTGCCCTGAATTCTGTGGATAGGATGACTCAGAGACTGGGATATTTCAGGGGCAAAAGAGATCAGTGCTTGCTGGGCAAAGGGAGGTCTTTGCAGCAAGGAAGCCGCTGCAATTAGCCCTTGCCTTTAGGGAGGTGGCAGCCAGAGACTTCTCCTCCTCACCACGTCACTGCAGACATTGCTTCAGTTTATTTGGTGAAGTAACACTGCAGGGGAAGTGACTTTGATGTTTCATGCAGGAAAGTATATATAGACCAGCCAGGGCCTCGTGCTGTACACGCACGGCCAGGTCAGGGTGGATTTTACATTCAAACACGCAAGAGCTGCAGCACAATGGACCTGTGTGTGAGGGAGGGAGGGACCAATGCTCAGATGCTTCCTTCCCCACCCTGACCCAGAAGTGGCATGCACATATCTTTCTTCTTCTTCCTAAAGACAGTGGTCATGTCCAACTCCATGCAGCACTTCCCAAGGGCTCAGCTCCAGGCTGCCTACCACACACCAGGCTTCATTTCCACCACTTACATTACATAGAATATTCCCTGTTACTAGTTGTTCTGGGTTTTTGGTGGTTTTTTTTTTTAATGTGTGTGGTTTTGGGTTTTTTTGATGAGATGGAAGAAAAATTAACTTTGGACCACTTAGATCTTCTGCAAAGAAAGTGCTTAATTTCTTTGCAAGTTGCCTAAGCCCTTAAGAAAATCTTAGGAGGAGAGGACTATGAAAAGAGTCTGAGAATGGAGTGAAAAGAAGGTGTTTCCAAAGGAAACAAAAAAAATTCAAAATCTTATTTGGCCTTTTTATCATCATCTTCAACCTCCCAAATTTGCCTTCTATACCACATCCCTACACAGAACTTTTTTGCATTCAGTTGGGCCAAAACTCTTGGTAAATTCCACCTATTTGCATGAATAGAAACACGAAGCCCATCCAGCTCTAGCACTTTTTCTTTCCTAAAGTGATTATTAAAGCCTTTCCCATCAAATCCTCCCAGGATTAGAGACTAAGGAAAGGCTCAAACACGGGCTGAGCTGTCATATCACTATTTCTCAGTGGGGAGGCTTGTCCCCAAGGTAACTTGCACTGGAAAAGTTTGTTTGCCATAAAAGTAAACAGTGCTATAGTAACCTGCCCTGTGCAGAACGGCCCATGCCAGCAAATCTACTAATTCCTTGCATTCACAGAAGTAACTGCAGGGCAGATGCACCCAAACTGCCTTTAAGTGACTCACTTCTGAGCAGCACATTCCTCAGTGCACACAAAATTCCCACAGCGTCTGCTCAGAGGGACTGAGATCTTTTGGGCTCTCTCCTCCTGATTCCAGAACCACCTTTGCTGTCTTTTAGATATCTCTAAGAAGCAGATGAGTTCTGGGAAAGCTGTAGAGTCCGTGAATATCCTCAGTAGTAGACACTTTACTTTTACCGACCATCTTCTTTACTTTTACTGACCACCTTACACAGCCCAGGTCTGTATAGCTTTTAAGACATCCCTCCACACATTTCTATAAGCACAATCCTCAGCCATTCAAATTAGGAGCCATGGAGAGGCAACCACTTCCCTCCCTACCTCAGGCACACAAAAAGTATTGCTGTGTTAGGACACCTCATAAATAAAACATATGTCAGAAGTTTTCCTTGCATCAAACACTGTAAACAAATGCATTCAGTCCTGTTTGAGTGGGGAGACATTTGTGCCAAGCAGTGCTGCAGGAAATCATGTTTATACCTGTACAGAAATTGCACAAGATCATTATGTCCTTGTGAAACTATTACCTCTGTCCCCTCCCTCTCTCCCCCACCCCCACCACAGCCAAGGTCTGGGATAGCCAAGGCTCTTTGGGCACAGGATTGAAACTACACAAGTGCAGCCTGCCTGGATGCCACTGGTCTGTTTGCTCAGTGACTCAGGGCACTCTTCTCATTCCTCCTTCTTCCCAGTTATTCTTTGTCTCCTCTCGTTTTTTCCCCATGCCCAGATTTCAAGAGGGACCCCCTTCTTTCTCTCCAGGAAAGCCTGGAGAACACTGCAGGAGCAGAACACGGCCTTTGGGAGAGGGCAGGGAGCTGCACTCCACTCCC
The DNA here is from genome assembly GCA_013400495.1 of Nicator chloris. Classification (NCBI taxonomy): domain Eukaryota; kingdom Metazoa; phylum Chordata; class Aves; order Passeriformes; family Pycnonotidae; genus Nicator; species Nicator chloris. Next base: position 256,984 of record WAAE01007606.1, read on the forward strand.
ACCCAGCAGCTGTGACCCTGCTGTGAGCAGCCACCATGAGGAGTGTATGGAAAGGGTTGAGGAGAGCACCAAGTTCAGCAGCTGACCACCTTATGAAGTATCAGCCTAGAAATCCTGCCCAAACCATGTCTGTTTTTGTGTACTGATCTACAGCAGTCTGAAGCAGGACCACAGCTGGACCCAGTTCAAAAGCTCAGGATTTCAGTGACTGATAACAACGTCTGGGAAGAGGTAAAGATGGATGTGACAGAGAGACACCTGACTTCTCTCTCTCATTTCATTTATTAGGAAAGACAGCTGCCTTAATTAGATTTTTGCTTTGGATTGGGAAAGTTTTTTGTTGATTTTGGGTTTGTTTTTTTTTTTTTTTGTCCTGATCTGAATTTGGCCATCCACAGTAGAGTATGAGTGAGACTGAGCATCACCATTTCTCCTCTGTCTCTGCTTCATTGCTGAACAACTGCTTTGCAACAAAATTTTTCAGACCAGAGACATTACAAGTCAGGACCTCTTTGTACCAAGAAGACACTTGTCCATGTGCACAGGAGAGCTGGAGCCAAGCCAAACCTTTGGAATGTCTAGCAAATCAGGTGATGTGTCTCTGGGAAGGGGACACTTTGCTCAAGAGGGGCAGGTGATCAAATACTGAAGAGCCCATGAAAAATAAAGAGGATGCTTTCATTATTATTTGGAAGGGAGCAGTGATGATAATCACTTCCTTTGTTCTCTTCATGGCAGAGAGCAAACGTTCATCAGCAGTTTATCACTTGCACAGAAACAGAGGCCAGTGTGAAGTGAGAGGACATCACCTCTCCCTGGACTGCCTGTGGGAACAGGGTGAGCTGTCACAACACCTCTTTAAGTTCATATTCCGGCTGCCACTTCATATTCCAGCTGCTGAACCCTTGCTGTGTTTAGTAGTCCCACTTGCAATGCTTGGGTAATTAAGTTGATCCATAGAACGTGTATAAGTAACACAGCTGAGTAAATGAGAAATACAGCTTGCAGGGAGCCTGTGCTGGGTCTGTGAGGGAGGCTTCTGCAACAGAGCTGCTTGTCAGGTGGGGAACAGGTAAACAGCACATCACTGAGCACATCCCCTTTTACTGAACTCAGAACTGAATCAAAATCAAGGCCTGATAAAGGCCCAGAAAGATCTTTCTGATCATTTACACATGGCCTGTGATTTCACTTCACTGTTCCTGAATCTGCCCTCATATTTTTTAGCTGATTTAAGGCAAGTCTTTCAGAAGTTATCTGATAATGATTCACCAAATTCAAGCTTTAGGGAGTCTGTTGCACCCATTGGCAATGCTTTACAAGGAGAATTTGCCTTCTCTGATCAAGAGAAAAACTGTAGCTAACTTAGAAGCAGGATTTGTTTACAGGGCGATGCTGGCCATCAGGAATGTATTTTGTTCTCCAATTATTTAATATTTTAGAATTGGGCTAGGTAATTGGAAAAAAATGGAAATAAAACTAATTGTTTCTATTGAAATCTGGAAAATTTGTAAAACCAAACAGAAAAGTTGTTAAAACATCCTATCCCACCTTTTGAGAATAAAGTACTTCTCAATTTCCACCATAGAACAACTTCTCATTTTTATATCCTATTATAACATGGATCATAATGTAAGAAAGTAGTTATAAAATATAGTGCAAAATGAAAACATTGAAAAATAAAAATTAATCAAATCAAAAGATTGAATTTAAATCAAACAACCACGTTTGTTTGTGTTCTTTTTCCCAAAGGTTTCCCTTACAGCAATTTTGAATTTCAAGTTTTCAATACTGCTCTGAACAAACTCTGGAAATCTTCCTGAGGCAGAACATCAACATTCAGTAGGACCTCCCAAGATTTATGCTGCTGACCCAGCTTGCATTACCAGGGAACACAGCATAGCTGTATCAGATAGAGATCCTGCCATTAGTGCAGACACAGCTACATCTGGGGTCTCTGCCAGAGCAGCCATTCCAGCACAGCCTCTGAAGGAGAAATTCAGCTTCCATCCCTGCTTGTCCTGTCTGTTCCTGTTTAGCTTCATAGCTCCACACTGGCTCGGAAATGTGCATTTACCTAAAATAAAGTTGGAGCTTTGGATTTCACTTGGCTTGCGAAGTTTGGTCCTACTCAATTTTATTTTGTTTGATTTTTTTTAATGTACACATATACATGCATATATATACATGTGCATTCACACATATGCAGAAACATACGATGGTAAAGACAGAATACAGGCTTTTAAAAATGTTTTCCAGGTGGTTTTCAGGCCCAACAGCTGAGCTTTTTTTTTTTCTTTCTGAAGTACTAAGAGGATAAATATTGCCATTTAAAAAATAAACTTCCTCAAAATTGTCCTTTCTGTTCTGAAAGACCATCTTGTCCTTTAGGTGATTTATGATATCAATCTGTAACTCCACGTGTATTGTTCAGAGTGTTCAGCAAACAAGACGTGAGTGTTTGAAATACTTCAGGGCAGGAAGACGCACAAAACATGAAAACAGCCTCCCAGTTCTAGTGCAGGCACTTGAAACCCAGTGTCTTCTTTCCCATCAATACATCTCATGCTGTCATTGCCTCTTCATTTCCACATAAACGAGCACTGACAGCCCAGCTGAGCCAGGCGTTTGCTGTGCAGAGACCAAAACCAGCTTAAGTTGAGTACATTCCCACTTTTTGAAGTGTTAGGCCATCGGCCGTCTGGGCCAAAATATTCTGATTCCTTTTTCGGGGGGTGAATGATTACTTGATGCCCAGACAAAATATCCATGCAGGAACATGGGCCAAGTAAAATGCAGCAGCATGATGAATATTAGGAGATTGGAGTACCATGAGCATGGTACAGTGGAAGCCACCATTTGGTGGCAGGGTTGGGCCAGCCCTTTCCCTGGCCAGTTAAATCCCAGAGGTTCCCACCATGGACCTGCTGCCTGAGGAAACCAACTTCTGTTTCAAGGGGCTGGCATGGGAAGGTGTCCAGAGAGAAGAGCAAAAAGTTAGCCTTAAAAGTCATGAGCCCTGAGAGTATTATGGGAATCCTGAAGTCTACAGCCTGAGGGTTTCTGGGCAAGAGGGGAGACACATCCCCCTGCAAGACCAGCCATGTTAGGGAGAAAGCAAGACAGTGGGGAGGAGAGGGAAGAAGGAGAGGAGTAAAAAGAAGATCTGGTAATTTGCTTAGAGAATCAAGGAATAATCTAGGCTGGGAGGCACTTCTGGGACTACTCAGTCCAACTTTGAGTTGGACCGAGATCAAATTGCTCAGGGACTTGTTCAGTCCAGCCTTCAACATCTCTGAGGATGGGAAGTCCCACAGCCACTCTGGGTGACCTGTGCTATATTTGACCACCGTCATGGTAAAAAATTTTTTGGCCTTATATCTAACTGGAATTTTCCATGTTCCAACATGTGACATTAGAGGGCACATCCCTGCTTGCACCTTTTGTTTATGAATCTGTGTAATCCCTGGCTCTGGTGGCACTCCTTGTCTCCACAGCCTTCTAAAGCAACAAACTCCCCAAGCTGAGTACCAGCTGTGCAAGAAAGGCTAATCCTGGTGGTCTAAGCCAAGAATGATCTTGGGATGGTGGGGGAGAGGCGGACAACAGATAGTTCCCTCTTCATACACCTTCTTCCTCTGGTAAGAACTGTTTTCTCATCATGACCCATTTTCTAGGTTGGGGCTCTGGGATCAACAGTTCCACAAGCATTTGATTTGCCTGAAGAATATTGCAAAGGTTATTAATTTCATCAGTGACTGATTTGCATAAATTTGTTCAGCCAGCACTACAATAGCTCTTTCTGGCCAAGTCTGAATGAGTTACACGTCTGATATTATATATCTCACCAATGTTATATGTGTATCACCTACATGCACATGTACTTACACATACATTCATCACCTCGATACCTCCTTTCATGTCAGGTATGTGAATTATTTTGTTTATAAGAAACAAAGTTCCCGCCCTGTGCCAGGATTAAGTCCTGCGTTCCTTTCCTGCCTCTCCTTGGGGTCCCATGTGATCTGGCCAAGTCATTTCATGTCTCTGGGCCTCTGCCTCCCGTTTGGAGAGCAGGGGCAGCGCCTGCGAGGAAACCGCGCGGTTCGCTCTCCTCGGGGCTGCATCCCGGAGATGCCGAGCGGGAAGAGCAGGGATGTGTCACTCTCTGCAGAACAATGGCTGTTCTGACATTCCTAATGCCATGGCAATATGAATATTCCAAATAGCAGGGCCTTTGTTAGAGATCCTGATTAATCGGTGATTAATATCGCTGTCATTTCCTTAGAATAACGTGTGCTATGCGCTTATCTGCAGAAAAGGGAAAGAGAGAGGGGGGAAAGATAGCTCCTGAGTGTACCAGTACATGGACTTCAGTCATGTCAGACAAAGCCTGGAGACTCGATTAAGAACAAACACTGGTTCCCAACTATCCCTATTCCTGTGACATTTACGCTGCTCAGGTTCATGTACTTAGCACTCAGCTGCAGGAACCCTCTCTGATTCCCAAGTGCTGCTGGTGTAAAGTGTCAAACCCACCAAACTCCGGCATGACAATTAGACACTGCAGCTATTTTCATCTTTCCCTTGTGGACATGCCGTGCCCCTTGGTTGATCCAGCTTGGCAAAACCCTCCTCTGAGCCACAGAGTACACAGAAGTTCCACATTACACCTTGTCATAATATTGGTCCCTAATTAAGTTGTTTCAACAAGAAGGCATCTTTGCAGGACACACATATTTTAGTGGAAAATTAAATTATTAAGCACAGTATTTGGGATGCTCTATTTCACTGGAACATCTGAAGAAAACTTTACCATCAAAGTGACCATATCACATAATTGCACTCAAGCTGCTGGCAAGAGTACAACTCCAGAACATCTTCTCACTCCATTATGTGGCTCAGACAGAAGAATTTTTGTTATGCACATATATAGTGCATAATTCCTCTGCAATGAATTACTTCTCTAGGATTCGACTACAAAGGCCCGTTTGGAAACCATAAATGCGGCATCCACCCCAAAGGACAAATCCTACACTTTCATCAAGGCAAAACATAGAAACTACATAACTATAGCAAAACACGGGCCAGAGCACCAACAACACCTCTTCAGAAGGGGATCTGTGTTTGACAGGCAGAAATGTCTGCTTCAACCAAGGAGCTAAGAAAAGAGTCTAGTTCAGTATCTGGAATAATCAAATGGGGTGCAAATTTCATTCATTCCCTATTACTGTAAATTAAGATGGATGTGAAGATGTGTGTTTCTAAGAGGACACTTAAGCAAAGATAAGCTGTTAAGTGCTCACAGCTTTGCTTGTGTCAATGTTATCTGTAGATACTCTTTTTCCATAACACTCTGAGTGACTTTTCAGTGTATAGATATGTTCCTTAAATGCAGCCCATATACATGCACTGTGAATGGCTCTACCATTAATAATGTAAATTTTGTCATTTAATAAAAATATTACCCCTTTCAGGATTCTTCTTTCTAGTTTTGTTTGATGAAGCCTCTTTAAACATGCTGAATGCAGGATTTCAGCAATGGCTTTTCCATCACCACTGCACCAGTCTGCCCTGTCTGCAGAGAAAGGTGGTGTCCCTGTTTTGGTAGCAGGGAGAGAAATTTCTTGCCAGAAGTCTCACACTTGTAATTCTTAGAAAGGTCAGAGATGGGAACTAAATTTTAAACAGATGCAGACTTTGCTTCCCTATTAAAAACAAGCAGATCCTTCTGGGTTTTTTTTTCCAGGAATGTCCTGGGGTCTGAGGGAAATTCTGATGTCCTGGCTGCTCATGTTTTTCTTCATGAGGAATCACTATCAGCAAAGACCAAAGTTACACTCCCTGTTTTCACTCCCAGTCCACTCTTTTTCCATCTTCCTCCACCACTCTTGGCAAAATATCCATCTACAGTGTTCTTAGTGCTCTCCTGACTGTTTCCTTAACTTTGACTGTATGATCCCATCTCTGCCAGTCACTTTTGTGTAAACTCATCCTTCCATCCCTGCTCCATGTTCACCAGCTTGTAGCATTGATTATTTTCTCCTTACCTGACTCTAGTGCAATGGCTCTTGCAAACAGGGGCTAAACAAGCATACATATATTTATATCATGTGCAAATTATCTTAAGTATTGCAGCAGCAAAAGCAACAGTACAATTTTTGTTTCTGCATTTAATCACAATGCTTCTAGCATCTGAAAATCTGAACAACACCTGCAGTAAGCCCAGTATGAAGATGAGGGAGGGTATAGAGAGGTATTTACCCATTTGAGGAATTTACAAAGTAGAGAAGGAGGAAAGTGCTCACTGCAGTGATGGGAAATTGAGAAGTGGAAGAAACACAGGCACTTATCAAGGTCATGCAGGAGGCTTGTGGCAGAGCATGGTATAGACTGCACAATACTCAGGCACCAGCCCAGGCCTTTGCCAAGCAACTATCCAGCTTTTTTAAATATTCATGGAGGAAATGTGGCAGAGCATGGTATAGACTGCACAATACTCAGGCACCAGCCCAGGCCTTTGCCAAGCAACTATCCAGCTTTTTAAAATATTCATGGAGGAAAGACAGGCTTGTGCAATGCTCCACAAATAAGACAGAACAAATGACAAATCATTACCCTGTAGAGGGGCAGACTGCAGAAACTGAATTTGAGGGATTATTATCTGCTGGTAGAAGGTTGTAGATATTGCCAAATGCTAATTTAATTTTTTTTCTGGTTTACAGTGCTTAGGAAAAGTTTTATTCTCAGACATCAGCACTGCAGCAAATTCTGTCCAGTGGAGTTAAACTGGCCACGTTAGCAATCCAGAATTTATATGTCACTGTTTTATCAGATTTCCAGAGACATATAATGTCTCTTTCTCCTGCCAGTAAAACCAGATGCAGAAGTATCCTTGTGTGTTTATTTAGCACAGGATTGTTAATGGCCGGGAGTAGCACACACTGGGGTGTGGCTTCCATGTCTTGCACAGAGAAATCAGTGCTAAGAGACCAGAATTAAAACAGACTGAAGCAGAAGTGCAACCGATTGACCTTGGCGCCAGCAGAGTGGGAAAACATTATGAAAATCTGGACTCAGCAGCCAGGTCAAGGCTGATTTTCACCCCTTGAAATTCAAAGGTACTTGATACAAAGAATTAATATAAGTAAATTCTTAGCTTTCCGTTTCCTTAAGGAAACAAACTTACAGGCTGCAGGCAGTCCTTTTCATCTCAACTTGAAGGGAAGAAAGAAAATGCTGGGTTGGTCTTTTCAGTGAAGAACTTTTTGCATAACTTCATTAAGACAAAACAAGATGGCATTATAGATTAAAGTAAAGACTTCTGTTAAGCAGGAGGTTAAACAAGTCTTTAAACACAGCTCCTGCTTCATGTGCTAATCCTGATTTCATGACAGTTGGGATATATAGTCTTTTCCTCTGGCTCTGTTAGGCTCTGCTTGAGTCTGAGCATCCCTGGTTGAAAACAAGCCTGGCATCTGCAGCAATAACTTTGAGCGAAAAGGGGGGGTTCTCCAAGATGCCTGTGGTGGGAAAAATTATGGAGTCAGTGGAGTTGTCTCCTCTCTCACCCTCACAAAGCTCTTCCTCAACAAAAGGCAAAGCACCCTGAGCTGTTCTGCAGCACACAACCCAGGGAGCACAGAGGACCGAAACACCTGCAGCAGAAGGGGGGTTGTTATCCCACTCACAGCACTTCACATTTTGCTCTGCTCCAGTGTTAGGAAGGCAGCCACGTGCCCAGCAAAGTCTTTCACTGGGAGAAATGGTGTGGTTGTTCCTAACACAACTGCACGACAGTTCCAGCCTTGCTGAGAACCCAGGCTGGGGTTAAAGGTGAGGGCTGAAAAACCAGCTCCAGAGAAGGGTTAAGGCAGGAGAGCAGCTGGCCCACCAAGGGCAGTTTTGGGTTAAAAATCTCAAACCCAGAAAACTACTTTGCACAGAAAATGCCCATGTCCAACCAAGGCAGCATCTTTACCATTGTTAAAGTCACATTTAAAGCAATAAAACTCCTCACTGCCTCTGAAGAAGCAGCAGCAGAAATCTCTGATAAGTGGGAAGGGAGGAGAAGAGCATTTTACATTCTCATGGTTCCTTGGCTCACTGCAGCACTGTTTGATTAACTGGGAGCAAGATTTATGTGCTATAAAGTGCTCTGGGGAGGTTGCTCATGCCAAACCTCTGCACCTGGGTTTTGAAAGCCTCTCTAAAGTATGAGAATATCTGTATATTCTCATCTAGGGAAAGAAAGCCCCCCTGAAAACCAGAAGTAACTACTGCTTTTTGGCAGAACAGCAGCGTGCAATTTCACCTAGGAGGGAGATTTGCAAAGATACTGACAACCACTAAATGGCCTGGTCCCACAGAAATTGGATGTGAGTGAGCATTTCATGGCCATTTACCCTGGGGAGAGGTGTCCCCTTACCCCTGATTAGTTTGGATTCTTCCATACAAGGAAGATTAAAGAAATATCCCATGAAATTATTTCAGGATTGTTATTGTTTTTCAGTCTTAAATTATTCTACCCAGTAAAATCCCATGGAAACTTGCTTCAGAAGACAAAAGAGTTCAGTGTCTCTTAATGGTTGGTGGAGTCACATTCTTGTGTGACATCTGCCTCTAATATGATTACTTGGTAATGAGCACACCAGCAGGACGAGCAGTGCAACCCAGGATGTTATCAGCCTCTCAACCAACTTGGAAATTGATTTTCATCAACTATTGTTTAAAACTATTGTGCTGAGCATTGAAATTGGCCCGTTTGGGGAATAATTATGCTGTGCTGATGATGTTTTCAACTCCTTTTAGAAGCCATCAACAGTCTGCAATATTTGGGTGTTGTGCAGGCTTTGTCTGGAAATGGCATCCAGCCTTCAGCAAGCTCTGACCAGGTGGAAGCTGTTCAAGGGGACATGTTAACACCAATTTCCACCAAGCAAGGTTTCTTTTAGAAATGTGCTGCTGTTTATCACCAGTTGATACCACATGTGGTCAGAGCCCTCATGTGATTTGTTTCTTGTTCCAGGGTTGAACATTGTGAACAGGGACAAACTTTACAGCCTGCAAGACCTGTGGTGGCTTCAGACTATCCATGAACACAATGGGAGAAGAGGGAAGGTGTCTGCACTTCAACAAAGGTGGAGAAGCAGCAGAAGAAAAACAGCCTTGAGGAGGAGAAGCTGAGGCAAACTGGACGTTCACTGACCAAGATTTTGACAAATCTTGGACGTCGGTGGCCTTGGGCAGAGAGAGAAAAGGGCCAAGATGATTCTTTAAATGGAAAAGATGCAGCCCAAGGACTTTCTTTGCTCTCATGCCTCCACACCAGTGTTCAGAGGTGCAACCTTAGAGGCCCATGCCTGGATGGCCATGGGACACAGCTGATGGTCTCAGGGAGTACAGGGCTGAGTCTCATCTCATGCACTCCAGGAATGAGGGTGACAGCCAAGAAGGTGGTGGTTGAGTGGCAAAATACTGGGAGAGGAAGAGGGTTTGGGGTGTGAGAAGATGCCTTGGAAGAATTTGGAGGTCTTTGAAACTGAGGTGGGAAAAATTTGCTTTTTCAAAATCATTTGGGGTCTCACTTCTGGCGCACACTGAGGAACCAGCAGTGTTGGAGGCAGTCCCTGCATCATTACAAGAAAACCTGAATAGCAACTAGCAGGACTTTTATCTTCTAGCCTTTTTGTGGCTAGGCCCTGCCATTACTTGCTGCTGATCCCTCAGACAGGCAGGCAGCAGTGCCCTCTGCACCTCCCACCTCTGTACTCACGCCAAACCCTTCCACCACACAAGGTACAAGAACAAAATTTGCATTTAGTCTTTGAAGCAAAAACAGTATCTCCAGGGCTTCACGTGGATTAGGTCATTAGATCTCTCCTGTTGGACAGGAGCTCCCTGAAGGAATGCAAGGAAGTAAGCACTGTTTTGTCTTTGAAAGAAGTCAAGAGCCACGGATTTAACTCCCACTTGATCCTTCCAATTATGCAACCTGGTTCAAATCTAGAGAGGACTCAAGGGAAAGAGAAGCTGTGGTTCTGTATGCAATTTGAAGACACCTGCAGTTCAGATTAAGTGGTATTTGGCTCTGACAACAAGCTGGTCTGCAGGCACCCACACTGCCTGACTTGTTTCTGGATGTCCAGGCTCCCTGGGACTTGATGTTCATGTGAACAAAAAGTGCATAAATTATCCAAATGTCAGGCACTTCCTGGCACTTACATGTACTGGACGCCTTGTGCTTGCTGTTCACTGCAGAGAGCTCCCTGCTAGGTGATGCTGATGCCATTGGAAATGACTGCAGCCATCTCCAGCCTGTTATCTAAAGGCCTTGTGGTCACCTCAGATGCCATCTGAAAGCTTTTCCAGGCATGCTGGGGAAGAAAGGCAAACCAGGTTTACTTGCATTGTCTCCAGACCTTTGCAAGTTCTCCTCACGGGAGCAGAGCAAATTGGCAGCAGGATCACAAGTGCTGGTAGACCTCTTGGAAAAAATCACTCTGGCTAGCACAGGCACCTGCTTTGTTTTCTTTCCAAAGGGATGCAGAGCACAGAGTTTGTTCAGCAGGTCTGGAGGCATCAGCTGTCCTCTTTCTGAGGCTGAAAAAAGGCTGATTTTTTAAATCTCTTATTGTGCTGCAGGTATACTTCAAGACCAATTTTACAAAGTGGTCCACCTCATTTTGCAATGCAAAATAGGTAACTGTACATGCAGAAGGACTTTTCCAGCTAAACAAGTAACCAGCTGATAAGTTGGAATGAAACAATCCAACACTATCCCACAACCATGAAGTGTGAGGAGTTAAATGAGGTTTAAGAGATTGATCTAGAAAAGAGGTATTTCGGATGGTAAGTTGATGGAGCTGGTAGTGCAGTCTGGGCCTGTGACAATCCTGTTAACATGCAAGCTATACAATTGCACCTACATCCATACACACATTTATGCATATGTATGTATATTAATCTCCTAATTGGCCTGTAAATGAGGTGTTGGTATTATCCAAAAAATGAGACCTAGTGCACAGTAAGAAATGCAAGGATTTTATCTGTGGGCTTATTTGTAAAATGCTGACATTTAAATACAATGAGCTTCTAATTTTTTGTAATCTGGATGCCTGGGTGGAGAAAAATTGTGGTGGTGCTGCTGATGGAGCTGCAGCAGCACAGAGCAGCAGGGGACCCAGCCCATGCAGAACAGTAGAAACATCAGTTCCTCCTGTTTCCTTGTGAAAACTGGTGTGATTCCTCTCTCTGATGAAGTGGCAAGCCTGTCTTCCAGGATTCCAGATGGCATGGTATAAGTCTGCACACTGTTCTCCATTGATGGTAGCTCATGAAACTTTAACACGAGGGGGTTTAACTGGTGCTAGAGAGCTTGATTTCATGAACCTCAGACCGAATGTGTGCAGAGAAGTCCGGCTATAAATAATTCCTGTGCTGTTTTATAAACTATTCTAAGTAGCAAATATCATCTGTTAACCTTATTCGCAATTGGTACGTGCAGCTAAAGGAAACAAATGAACTGCTGCTGAATTAATTCGCAGCCCATCCAGAAACTTTTCTGCACTTTGTCTGGAAAGTCTCCAGGCAGCAGAGCATCTGGCATGCAAAAAGTGGGTGGCTTCCTAGGAAAGGGGGTTGGCCTTTTTTTTTTTTTTTTTTTTTTTTTAATACAATTTGTTTACAAAAATATCCACCTTTGGCCAGATTCAATTCTGCCAACCTGCCTGGAGTAGCCCATTTTAAAGAGAGTGCGTTGGCTCAGGCAGGCCTTTGCTATTGATAGGAGAAGCTATAAGCCAGTGAGAAGACAGAGCCCCTTCCTCTCAATAATCCTCTTAGGGTGAGAAAACCTCCTGGTGGTGTCCACCTCTCTCCTCTGCCACAGATGGGACTAAAACAACTCCTCTGAATGAGGCTCTGAAGTTTTTCATGATCCCTCGAGGGCAGGAGCAGTGTGATGGTTCTGAGGGTTGCTGGTGCCTGAAGGTAAAGGAGCTCTCAGTGTGTGCCTCTCACATGGATTAGCAGGCAGATCTCTGCTGGGCTGCAGGCAGCTCCTGTCTAGAGAAGATCTTTATAAATAATCCCTCTTTTCTAGGAATGTGCCCAATGTCTTATGTCAGTTGCCCTGCTGTGTTTGCAGTGAGAGAGAAACAATAAAAGGAATTTCTAAAAGCTCCTCATCAAGAAAAAACACTTGTCCCAGAAATGCAGCTACAAAAATTCTCCTTCATCTCTTCTGTACAAGTTTTTTGGGTTTTTTTTGTTTTTTTTTTTTTTGCTGTTGCATGTCTAGGTCAGGCCTCCCATGATGTGTGCTGCAGGATGTGCAGGATGTGGCCTGGAGCCCTCCTGCTTCCATGGCCCTGAGCTCACGCTCCTTCCAGCGGTAATAACAACACTGCTAATAAGGATAATGACTGCAGAGCTGGAAGAGTATATCTGATGTTTTCACAGGTGATGTAACTTTTCTTGATATGGAGATGCCTCTCAAACCCCTTCAGCTATACATTTTATTACACTCCATTTTCTTTTATCTTTTTTTTCTCTAAATACACTTTTGTTTCTGGTATAAAACAGCTGACGCACTCATAGACAGACGAGTTCCCACAAGCAGTTGAATTTGGGGTGCAGACATTGGTGTCCTATAAATGACATTTCTTTTGAGGGAGGAAGGAAACAAAATGGAAAAGTAACTCTTTTAACTTTAAAAACAACAACAATAAAAACTTGAAGTAATTTCCTAGAAGAGAAAATGGTTAAGAGCCAAATCACTGCTTTAAGGACAATATGAAGTCTTCATCAGTAATAAAATTCTAACAAAATACCTTGAAAACCCTGCAAGGCTAAAGAGACCCTTAGCTATGTGGGGCTGAAGGTGGCACCAGAGGGAAGAAGGCATACTTGCCATGCCTGGTCCTCTCCCAGTGGCAAAGGACACAGTGGTGTTGCTATTGAGGCTGTTTGGAAAAGTTTTAAGCCAAAGGGTGATCTCAGTTACTGTATCTCAGCAGCTCCACTAACTTCAGCTCGAAATGCTACTCCAAGCTTTGTCATTCTTGTGGATGGTGGGAGTTTGGTCGTTTCTCCCTGGAGTCACCCTGCAGGCATGCCTTTCCCTTCCCTGCAGAAGCACGTCCTGCACCGCTGTAACACATCGCCTGCTGCTGCTACAGAAGTGAGGGGAAAATTGCACTTGTGATTAATGCCTGAAGTTTTTATGGATGTTCATAAGACATCACTTTCTGTGACCACAGGAATTCAAAGCTTAGTCAAGCTATTAGATCTCAAATGCTTTCACTGAGATATTTTGCTTTTGAAAACAGAAACAAAGCAAAATCCTTATTCTTTCATCTGCTCCAAGAAATATGCTCCTGAGCAGCTACAGGAGGGTGTAAAACAGAGCAGGTTCCCTTCCCATTCCAACCCAGGGGCAATGCTGAAGTCGCCACTCTGGGGTGGCTCCACGTCAGCCTGGGATGAAGGAGAGACTGTTGGGAGCTGCATCCTGCCAAGGTGTCCACTGGGAAGGCTGCCCTTGGGTACACACCTCTGAGCCTCCCTGGGGACATACCATGGAGCTTTCCAGAGCTCCCAGGGGGATGGCACCCTCTGCTTGGCTCCATTGTTAGTGCTTGCAGGAAGCACTTGAGACAGCGTGGGCAGCATGGGCTGGCACGGGAGGGAAGGCATGGCCACTGTGAATGGGGCTGGAAGGTGCCCCAGCACGCCAGGTCTGGGCACACTGCCGGGCTGGGGCTCACTGGGGGCCATGGGCTGGCTGGGAAAACCCATGGGAAGTGCTACAACATCACATCAGGATGGACCAAAGCAGCCCCACATTCAGCCCCCACTTTGCCTTGGAGGCAGATATCCAACAGCTTCACTTGGTGCTGTGCCCACCTACCAAAGCCTGACTTCTTGCCCAGCTCATTTGGGGCAGAGCAGCAATTACAAGTCAAGAGAGGAAGCCATGACCCTGCCTCGCTCGGGGACCCTGTGGCCCTCCCTTGGCCATCATGCCACCTCTCAGCAGCCTGTGGGAGAGCATTGCTTGGATTTCACCCAGAGCAGCCAAATGTGTGCCCTGAGGGAGCCCATTCCTCCTGCCCCTTGCGCTGCAGCCAGCTGAGTAACCCTGCAGGAATCAGGCACCGCGATGCCGGCGGAGCACCGTGGTGTGCAGGCCCCTCCCCATCACCCAGAAGCCATGGAGACTGTATTCCCGCCTGAGCCAAGAGCAAATACCAGAGGCGTGAATCCTGCCCTAACAGCTCAGGGTTTGCAGAGCTAAATTGGGATGATACATCCTCTGCAAGGCCGGGCAGGCTCGCTGGCACAGGGCTGGTGGCAGCGGCGGGCCGTCGGCTCTGCTGGGTTCTCGCCACCGAGGCGTTTGAGCCGGGCAAGGGCTGCTCATGCCCACTCCTCTGCTGCTCCTGGTGTCTTGGGAAGGTACTCATCTCCCAGGATAGAGAGGGATTCACGTGGTGCTCAGGTCCCACCCTTGCCCGGAGCTTGGCTGAGCAGCTGTGGTGGGTTGAGCCCTGTTTCTGTATAGACACTCCAACACACCCATTTGGAAGACCCACTGTCCACCAAGGGACACCGTTGCCATTTTTCTCTTCACCTTGCCTTTCTCTTCAACTTTTGGTGTTGAAGGTTCAGGCTGTTGCTGTGAAGGGCAAAGCTTTTGAGGGATTTGTCTTTTTCCAACACCCACCACTGCACTGACTGGAGGGATTCAGCTCATTCTCCGTTGGTTTAGGAAAGGTTCAAGATTCACCTCTTCCCTTCAACCTAATCCAATTTCAACCCATGCAAAGGTCCTACTCTTACACACTCTGTTTCTGGTCCTTCTGGAGAGACCCTTTCCCTTCCCTTGGCTTCCACAGTCAGAGGCAGTTCCTATGAAATTTGGTGGTTTTCCTACATCCCAGCTTAAACTGATAGGTTTCTGCATGTACAAATACTTGTGTCCACAAAAAATTTCCTCGAAGTAGACCCAAGGATAAGAAACCTTTCACAGATCTGGTTGTACCTCACCACCAGTGCTCTTCTTCCATCTTTCCCACAAGAGCTCCCCTCCCCTTTTGCCATCCACACCCATTTGTGAGTTTAAGTAATCAGGAGTAAATGCCATAGAAAGCATATTCATATGGTTGGAATATCCCCATGATCCCTGAGCAACTTCTCTCTTTGCTGCCTGCCAGCAGGAATAAATGCTATTAAAATGCAAGTGGTTTTCTAAGGGCCTGGAGTCTTACTCATTTTGTATCAGGATCCTTTGCTGTTCTTAGAAATTTTTTGCCTTTCCAACATCCAGCAAGATGTCACAGGAACTGCAAAAGACTAATATACACGTATTTATGTTTCCTGGAACTTGCTGGCTGTTACAGTGCCCTGAGACAGCCTCTGTGCTCTTCCTCCTCAGGGACATAGCTGAGCTGCCTCAAGGACAAATATTCCAATTATAGACAAATCAGGGAGCTCTCAGAGGCAGGTGTTAACATTCAACTTACTGCTCCAGCTTTTCCAGTGCCTCTTTTGACGTTTCCAGGCAGCAAATGCAATTCCCTCTGCTTCTCTTGCTGTCCACAGGTCTCGCTGTTCTCTGAGTTCACATCACTGTCATCTCCTGGTGAAAAGGGAAACATCTGAATGGCACCTCTGCAATAGGAGAGCAGGGATGGAGACATGACACGTGTGTGGAACACCCTGAGTTCACAAGAGAGCATGAGTGGTCACCCCAAAACCCACCACCAGATGAGCTAAGGATAGGGTTGCAAAGCTGATGTCTGAGGGGAGCAGCCAAGGAACTCACTCTTCGTCCCCACTCAGGTGATGGAGACATCCCTGCATCACCCACCTCACCTCTGCCACAGATGAGCTGGAATACCATGGATATATCACTTGTACTCACAGGACAGTAGTAGGATCTGCATCAAACACTCTTACAATGAGTGTTCCATCCAATCTTCTATCCTAAACTACCATTTCTCAGTGCAAGAAGAGAGAAAATAAAAACGGTGTCAAAGAAAACCAATGTTTTTTTCATGGAGCATGGAATCCTGAGGATTACTTCCTCTGTAATTACTCCTGGAAATAGGTACCAGGTAAAAGCCACTATCATTCATTGGTAATATTCTGTTCTGCCATATTTTTCAGTTAACTTTTTCCATCACCAGGGATAGCAGTGTCAGAATTGAATGGACATAATGCCTGACAGGAAATGGGGCATGAGGAGAAACAAATCCCAGTTTTCATGCTGCGACCTAGGGCAAATCTCTTATCTTGATGCTTGTACACTTTGTGTGTCTTTTCTGTCCAGACTACAGGTGCTTTGGTACAGACACCATCGCCTAAAATTTGTTTGCAACAATTCCCCTTGGAAGGGCAAAGAAGAACATAATAAGTGCTTAGTGTACCATAAAATTATTTAGTAAATAACAGGCAGTTGTGAGTCACTGCCCTGTAACTCCATGTCTGGTTCTTGGTGAGTATTTTTATACACAACTAAGAGACATAAGGACTTACGCCCTACCTTCAAAAGGAGGAACCGAAGGGTCTTGACTCACATGGAGTTAAAAATGCAGTGGCTGAGGCAGGCAGATGTCCTGCCTCTCTGGATGGGGAACATGAAGAGGACAGCTGAGACCAGTCCGACTTCAGCTGTCCCACTGTGTAGTGGTAACCACAAGTCCCTGAGCTCCCATTACCTCAGTCTTTTTAGTCCCTTCTGAAAACAGCTTCATTTCTTGACACTTAAAAACTTACTGGTCTTTTGGCACTAAAATATCTGTTTATTTTGTTGTGTTTGTTCAGCCTTGGTTATTTTTTCTGGCCTCTGAGCAGGATCTTGTCATCTGTATGATATAGTTTCATGATATAAAAAGGTTTATTGAGGAACAGCTGTGAATGAGTCTGCAGAGCACTTGAGAAGCACCTAGCTGTGGGGACAGTTTCATCTGTGGTCACTTTGTGAGTGGTGTGTCCCACTGCCCCTTCCTTTCTTCACCTGTTGTTCAACTTCATTCAGACTTTGTTTGAATGAAGACACAAGACACAGCCTGGTGAAAAATATTGGGTAATCCTGGCAAATGCACACCACAGAAAGTGAGTTTTTTTTTACCCAAGAGCCATTTCCATACCTGATAATGTTGGTGAGTCTCAAGCTCATGCTGGCAGGTCTGTTCCACTGGCTGTTTCAGCAGTGCAAGTAAAACTGCTGCCAGGTGAGCTGGTAGCAGGAGGTGGGATAAAGTGGGTTTGTCTTGGTGCGCAGGAAGATCTGGTAAGTGTGGCAGCTGGATCAGCCAGATGTTTCACCAGGTTCTGAGGATTGCTTGAAGAGGTGAGATGTGGAACCACCATGTTCTTTCTCTCATCAAAGAGCTTTGTATGTATCCCCACAGAGAAGGGAGCAATCTTAAGTGTTTTCCTGTGGTAATCTTGTCTGACCAATTAAACCAACCTCCGGATTTTGTGTCCTGTATCGAAATGGGAACATCTGTGCAATTGTGCCAGCAGGAGGACAAATTAGAAACTGGAAATGCACAGAAACATATGTTACAGTGAAAAAATGGGAGATATTCAGAAGGGGGCTGCATCCAGGAGAAAGCAAGTGCTTCCTAGGTCAGACCCATTCCTTACCCTCCACATATCCATACCATCAAAGCAGCATCACAGCCTGACTGTCAGGGCTCTGCTTCTGTGTTGTCACCCCACAAAAACCCTTTGCAGATAAAACTAGAGGTCCCAGGCCATCAAGTGCATTTTATTCTGGCAAAAACCACAGGGCTGTTCATCCTGGGTCCCAGTGCATTCCTCCTGCCACTTCTCCTTAAAAGGCATCACCCACCTGGCCCGATTATGAACATGAACTCAGCAGCCCCACACTCACCCTTGCATAGCAACTGCTGGATAGTGACAGATTTTCAGGGAATTGGTGGTTATCTGATACATAGTTGAGCAGCCACGTTCAAGGCTATAATTGATCCTTGCCCTCTTTTCTTTGCAACAAGCCCACCTGCTAACTGCAGCTCTTTCCATCAGGTTGTCCTCTAAAAAAACCAAGGGATTAATCTTGTGGCATAGCTCCAATTACACAGGAGTTACTTGGCAGAATAATATCTGTGCACTGAGCTAAAGAACTAACCTGGGAGTAAAAAAATCAAACAAGGCTGTTCTCTTAATGTTTAAAACCTAGAGAGGTGGTGTAACAGGCAACACAGAGGGCAGATTTGCATTTTTATTTTCATTTTGAAGGGGTTCCCTTGTGCTGTGACATGTGCTCCAGGCTAATACTGCTTTACCTTAAACTGCTCCCCTCGGGTGAATTCTAACAGCTAACAGCTCTCATGTTATTCCAGCTGTAGGCAGAATTTGTGGCACTGTGCTTTTTATTTGAAAAAGCAAGTCACACTGGTGCAAATAAATGAGACTGGAATCACTGATGCTGTGGATTATTTGCAGCTTGGGAAGTACATGAGGTTGAAAAAATACCTCATTTATGGGCAGGTCACTATGGAGGTTAAGACCTGAAATGGAGTCATTAGCCATGTTCTATAGCTATGTTTGGTAATGTTTCTTAAATTATTCTTTCTACAGAGATAAAATCACTGCTTTCTTTTCTCCCTTTTCTGGTTTTATGATTGCAGAATACATTAACATATATTCATTTTTTTGCACTTTTATAGTTTCCTTCACATGTTTATGAACAGAAATGAATTTAGCACAGAGGCACTTGGACACAGACACAGTTTCACCAGCTTAAAGGTGAGGAAAAAGACCTGGGGGTAAATAGCAGGGAAGCAGAAAGCAGCTGGAAGCAGCTGAGAATGCCAAGGAGAATCCAACATACTTCACAAAACTGCCACCTGGATCTGCTGGTCCCCAGCATGTGACCCTGAACTCGGACATGAGCACAAGGGAAAATTCCTTGGGGAAGAAAGGACCGTGGAAGCATAGCCCCGGAGTTGTAATTACTGCTTGGCTGCCTGTTCTGCCAAACACTGAGGTCAGGACAACACAATGAAGGGGAAAAGCCCCACTGGCCACGCTGCCACCTCATGCCTCTGTCTCCCCATGTGCAGAATCCCTCTTTTCACAGGTGTCTCAGCATCTCAGGGGATTCTCATATGGGGAACAAGCCTGCAACAACAGTGACCCATCTGCATCACAGCAACAGTGCTTTTACAAGAAGAAAGTGCTTTTTTTGTGACAGCTCTACTACCAAATTCACTGACAGAAGAGCTATTTGTTGGACAGGAGGTTGCAAACACTAAAGCCTGACCTCAGCCATGATTACACGGGACACTGCTGCAGTTGATATCAACTCAGTTCACGGCAGTTGGGAGGTAAATTAAACCTCTGTTTGCAGAAGGGGCTGTGCATTCATATGCCCCTATAAGCCAGGGACATATCGATTTTCCAGCTCAGGTAATTTCCAGTTTAATGAATTACTACTAAAATGAGAAGAAAGGAGGTTTCTCCCACTCATTGCAGTCACACACCAATGCTGGGGCTCAGCTGGCCAGCCAGAATCTGTGAGATGCTGTTAAACAAAGCAGTTCTCCCATTATACAGGGGAGTTCTCCAGATTTGAAACATTATTGCAGGTCAGGTCTTCTCAGGACAAAGCAGAAAGATGCATGGCCTGCAACCCCAGACAGAGCACCTTATCAAACCACCTGCAGTCCACACCTCCCTGCAATGGCACATGAAAAGAGCTGTGCACAGAAAGGGCAGAGTGACTGGATAGGCTTTAGGCAGCAGAGCACCCCCATTTTATCAAAATCCACATGGCATTATTAGTGTTTATTCCTTAGCCATCATTTGTGAATTATTTGGGGTTTTATCTAATGTGCCCATGTTCTTCCCTTCCCCACACCCCCCAAGTTTATGAAGTAATTTCTGCGTGTGTGGAGAGATTGACATTTAATAGGATGTTGGAAAAATGGAATTAAAAATTTCAGGAAGGAAAATCAGCCGGAAAATGACATTTGATCTTTTAATTGAGACAACTAGGGAGAAATGAAGAGATGTCAAGGGATGATACAGGGCTGACAGGGGAGATAGAGGCACTTTAATGTCACATGAAGTTCTACACTTTGCTTTACTTTGAAAAAAAAGAAAATACTGGAACTTTCTTCAAGTTTTAGGTAATTTTCTGATGAATGTAATACCTGGTTTGGCTTTATGGCTTTTTGTAGACAATGCACCAGGGCTCCAGATAAAATGTGTTTCTGATCCATGTGTTGGGTTCCCCTGTTGTCATTGCAACATCTGTCAGATCACAGAACACATTTGCTCCCTGGTCAATGACAAATCTGCTCATAGCTGCTAGAAGATTGTTCTTGCTTAAAACATTCTCTTACTTTTCATTCAACTGCATGCTGGGGATGTTTAGAGAAATAATGTCTATAATTTTACTAAATATGGTTTGTACTTTTCTGCTTAAAATGCCCTTTTGCCCTAAATTTGGAATATACGTGAAAAGTCTTGGATTTTCCTAAACACAACATTTCTTTCAAGAAAAAAATCTCTTTTTCTGACAAGTGGAGAATTTAGATTTTCTACTTTTTTTCCTTTCAAATTACAGCACGTCTTTGTTTTATTCCTCCTTTTAAGTCATTGTAAGCCTGGTATTATGCAGCTATTGGGAAGTCACAGATGACAGGGCTTCTCACCCTCTTTCTCTGTCTCAGATTTAGAAGTCCAGTGAAAGCTAAGCTCAGCCTTTTGCCCCTTCCTAGAGAGCGTGGGATAAAGTGCCAGCTGGGTCTCCCTCTGCCCACTGTAAAACGAGCCCAGAAGATCAGCCCCAGTGAGTACCTGACTCTCAAATGGCTGAAATTGCGTCAGATGATTTGCACCCAGAGTGACTGGAAGAGAAATGAGACACGGGCAAACAGATGATTGCAAGAAAGCTGAAAAGAAAATGCAGGTTATCACAAAATCTATGTGACATTGAGTGACAAGTGAGGAACAAAGGGACTTGGAATGAAGAGTAAAAGGGGAAAGATAAGGAAGAGAATTGCAATTTCAAGTATTTTAATAGATCAACATCAATAGCTTAAATTATTGATATTTTTTGG
This sequence comes from Nicator chloris, assembly GCA_013400495.1. Classification (NCBI taxonomy): domain Eukaryota; kingdom Metazoa; phylum Chordata; class Aves; order Passeriformes; family Pycnonotidae; genus Nicator; species Nicator chloris. The sequence goes on from WAAE01007606.1 coordinate 278,088, forward strand.
TAAAAAAATCATGATTTCTCACAAGTCTACCTTCCTCATTTTAGGATTTGTTTCCAGTTTTTCCCAATTTCTGATATATGTTGCAAAATAAATGAAACCCCTGCATCTACCAAAATAGGTTCTGGCATCACTAACAGCTTCCTCTGTTTTTTTCTGCTTCTCCTTTCCAGCTTCAGCTGTTGTCATCTGCCTTCACACACGCTCTGTGCTGCTTTCCCTGGTTCCAGATGGCCGGAGAGGAGACAGTCAGCCAACACAGTGCAGGCACTACAGAGCACCCCAGCAGCCTGCAGAAGAGAAAATCCATTTTGCCCTTTCTGGGATCATCCTGTTGCATGTTTCCTGACTATGCAGGACATGGTGTAGCTGATATATTGGCCTTTTTGTAAGTGATTTTATGGATAAGCCTGTGCAGTTGCTTATTCTTGCAGCATGGAGCGTGGCCCAGTGTGCTTCCATCTTCCCAGAGCTTCTCTCCAGGGCACACAATGCAAACCCTCCATTTTAACCATTCTGACTGGTGACAGGATGGCCTCAGTGTTAATTTCAGCTGCAATAATAGGTAAAAAATATTCCTTTTGGAGGGTCGTTCCATGGGGCCCAATGAAGAACATGCTCCCTGGAGCATGGACACAATCAATTTGTGTCATTTGGTGCCCATGATTCATCACTCTCACAGCCAAGAATTTCTTCCCAATGTCTGATCTAAACCTGCCCTCTGTCTGTTTCAAGCCATCATCCCTTGTCCTATCACAACACACCCTGTAAAAGTCCCTCTCCAGCCCTCTTGTAGCCCCCTTAGGCACTGTAAGGCTGCTGTCATGGTAACCACTGCTTCACTGGTTCCCATTCTTGGTTTTCCTAAGGTTGTAGTAGATTTTTCAGGAAGTTGCATCATTTGAAAGTGTCACTGGATGGAAGGTTCAACTTGTAGATGCATATGCAAATCTGGAAGACTAAGTGCAAAGCAGACCCTTAGACCTGTAAGGGAAATGTGAGCAAGATATACATGATTTCAGGCTGTGCCAACAAAAAAATCCAATCCCTTTCAGCATTATGACTTGCCATCCTTCATAGTACTGTGAACTGGGAAGCTGAAAGAAAAATAGGGAACTTCGNACTTCATAGTACATCCTTCATGTGAATTGGAAACCTGAAAGAAAAATAGGGAACTTCGGAAGTCAGTAGTAGCTATTACGGGAAGTGGTGTAGCTGTAGTCAAATAAATGTGTCCCACTTCCAACATTCTAATAGATTTTGTCATTTTTCTGGAAGAGCCGAGAGAATATAATGGAAATTAGGTTTCATTTTCCATTGTTCATTTCTAGCAGTTCTAGTAATACCTGCAGAAAACCTGCTAATCCCAGCCACACACCCACAGGGAGACTCATACTAGAAGCACATCTAAAAATATTTCAAGCCAACCCACAGGTTGTATTAGCATCATGATACCTCCTACAGATGCTAAGATTGGGCACAATGGGGTAGTCCTTGAATAAGCATATGCTGAGAAATGGTGCTTGTGCCACACCACTGGCAGACCCAGTGCCCAGGAGAATCTAAAGGTGGGCGAGGATTAAGAAGCACTGCCCAAACTGGAGTCAGACTCCTTAGAGCTGAAAATACAATCCAGTTCTAAGTGCACTTTTTCTCTGGCATACAGGGCCAAGTTGCCTATTCTCTTACATTCATAAATGCTTTACGTCAGTCAGCCATAAAGTGCTTTACCCATATCTTCTTCCCTTTGAAATGGATATAAACCCAAATACCAGCAGATCCCTGCAAAGGCTCTTTGGCCATTTCTTGCTGGCTTTGTAACTTCTGATGTCCCGCTGAGATCAGCCATGACCAATTTGATTTGGTGCTAACACGCAGCGTTGCCATGACTCTTCCTTTTGCAAAGTCTTTTCTTCTTTTCCCAAAGTCAAATATGGAAAAGCTGTGACAGCAGCATGAGCAAAAGGATATTGGAAATAATCCTCTTCATTCAGCCTGCATGCAAGATTTAGTGGTGCAGTAGCATTGCAAGGATGATTTCCACGCATCTGATAACACTGTGACACCCTATAATAAAACATATACCTTCTGTTTCATTTTATCCATTTAAGCCCTTTGAGCAACGAGCAGTTGTTGAGTTCCCCACTCCTGCTATTAATAGTCAGGGCAGACCACTCTGCCTACTTAGATTTATTACATTTTAACTAATCTTGATTGAAGTCTTCGCATGTAAAGGCTGCAGGGCAGTCACTCACCAGGGTTACACACAACACACACACACACACACAGTTGGCCCTGAAATTATTTCATTAGATGTCACATAATAACCATTTAATGTGAAAAAAACAGGTTTTGGTTTCCCCTTTTCCTTATGAAACCTGGACAACTAAGCACAAAGATCCCTTCTTTCACCATGATGAATGTATTCTGGACTTTCACCAGTGCAAAAATCCCTCTGAAGTCTGTGGGCAGATTTCCCTGAACAGGGAAACTCGTGCAACTCCACAAGTNACACACACACACACACACACACACAGTTGGCCCTGAAATTAGTTCATTAGATGTCACATAATAACCATTTAATGTGAAAAAAAACAGGTTTTGGTTTCCCCTTTTCCTTATGAAACCTGGACAACTAAACACAAGGATCCCTTCTTTCACCATGATGAATGTATTCTGGACTTTCACCAGTGCAAAAATCCCTCTGAAGTCTGTGGGCAGATTTCCCTGAACAGGGAAACTCGTGCAACTCCACAAGTTTTGCCTATACTGGGTAGCCAGGATTCAAAAGATATCACACACAGGGAAGCAGAGAAACTCCTCCCCAGTACTCCATTTTTTTTTTCTGAATATTTTCTATGATCGATTTTATGTTGTGGGATTTTTAGTGACACGTGAAATCCCACTCAGGGTAAAATCTGTGGTGCTGTTTCTCAGCTGCAAGATGAGATCAAACAAGCCCCATGTACATATTGCACAAGGATGGGGAAAAGGGTGATGCTTTCCCCATGGCAAAGGGGGTTTGGAGGCTGCCATATCCCTCTGTTCCTCCTTCCTCCTCCAGGACAGCATGAGTCAGCTGAGGGGCTGGCTGAGAAAGGACTTCTGAAGACACTCTGAACACTTTAAATGCAGCCTTGCGGTTCCTGTAGACAAATATTTTGTTGAATGTTTATGTTTCAGTTTCTATTACTCCAGTAAAAAGTCATTCATGCTCATTTTCTAGGTGCTATATCAGTGTTAAATGTGTCTCTGAGAAGCATTTAAAATGGAAAGGAAAGGAAAGGAAAGGAAAGGAAAGGAAAGGAAAGGAAAGGAAAGGAAAGGAAAGGAAAGGAAAGGAAAGGAAAGGAAAGGAAAGGAAAGGAAAGGAAAGAAGGGAAAGCTAGTCAACCTTGGGAGCTCCTGCTCCAGGAGAATTGGCTGCCAGCCTTTAAAAACCCTCAAGATGCAGCTTATTTTGCCTGAAGCTGATTTTCTCTGGATGCCTGCTGCAGCTGGTGCTGGGGGTAGGCATAGGTGTAGTGGCATCCAGGCTGGGTTAGTAAATGCCCCTATTGCAAGAATAGGATAAATCTCTTGGGTTCTTGAAGATTGGCTTCAAAGTGCCTGCAGCTGATGATCTGCAGCTCAGGCAGGGCAGTGGGTTTGTCCCAGCTGAGAACATGCAGGCGTTTGGGCAAGGTGCAGTGGGTGTGGACTGAGAAATTGCACAGTGCAGGGAGGTACAGCAGCGGTGCTGGATGCAGTCAGCTCCTGGAAAAGGCACTGTACAGCTAATCTGATGTGTTCAGAACACGTGGAGCTTCCTGAGCACACCAAAACCTCCTCCAGCAGTGGTGCACAGCAGGTTTGAGGCACAACCTCCTCCAGCAGTGGTGCACAGCAGGTTTGAGGCAC
>WAAE01007606.1:282329-335356 GCA_013400495.1 Nicator chloris
CCCATCCTGCTTTGGGTATTATCTTTGACCCATAAGCTCTGCTTTGACCCATAAGCTGAAGGATGATAATTCATGCTGCTCTGGTGTGGGAAACAGGTAGAAAATTCACCCTTTTACTGATCTTTCTGTCCCTGGTTGGGCAACATGTCTCTGCCTGCCTGGTCAGAGAAGGAGCCTTCCATGGTGGCTTTTGTCGTCAAGAACAAAGTCGAAGGGAGGTGTGGGAGTCAGTGATAGGTGTGCAAAGGTGATGTGGACACTGCTTCAGTGCTTGCACACATGGTTTAAACAGAGCAAACCGTGTGTCTCAGTGCTGTCTGTCGGGAGGAGCACGCTGTGTTTGGTTTGTGGCACTGGCACACACCACACATGGCTAAAGGGACCTCCACATACCCTCGTGGATCGTAAAAGCATCAGCTGCAGGGGATTTGCATCTAATGTCTTTCTTGGCACAAACAGGGCCTCCCCAGCCCCAGCATCCAAATAATTCATCCCCTATCAGCTTTTGCCATACTATGTGATGCAGATCAGCGTTACCATCAGGGAAACCTGAACACTTTTATAAGCAACCTTGTAAAGAGGTGCTTCTCTGAGCCCACATAAAGAAGAGTCTGGAACAAGAGATACAAGACAGTGATGAATCCATCCATTACCAGCAACGTATTTGGGAAATTTTATGTCGTTTTCTGTCTCACCTATTGCAAAACTCTGTATCTTATCAATTGCTCCAAACAGCATCCAGCTTTGCTTTGTAAATAATTTTAAATTCACAGCCATCACTTTGTGGCTGTTAATGACACTATTCACAAGACATTTTTACAGTTACCAGCAGCTTTATATATGTATATATTCCACTGAAAAAAATAACTGAGCAGCCAAGCAAAGCATGAAGATTAAATGTTGTTTTAAGACTGTTGAGGAACAACAGGAATGGAAGAAAGTTTTGATGGGAGAAAGAGAGACATTTTAGTTGACATTTTGGAGCAAAGACTTGGGGCCATGACTGTGGTTTCTGCTGCTTTCTGCCCGTTGGGAAACCCTCTCCTTTTCCCTGTGTGCAGATTTTCCTTAAACATTGCGACTGCAATGTGTTTTCCCAGGGTTTTGCATAGAAGGCAGGAGCCCATGGAGCACTGCTGGGGAGGCACCCGTTGGTGCTGCACCCCTTCCCCAGCTGCTGGGGTGCCCTGGTCTGGGATGGAGCACTTATCCCCATCCCAGCCTGCAGGGATCTGCCAGCAGTGCTGAACCCACAGCAAAACCAGACCTTGCCAAGGGTTGAGTGCAGCAAAACCCCTCCCTGAAGTTCATTCCTGGGCTGACCTCAGCATAAAGTTGGCCCACAGCAAGGAAATGTGTGTGGGAGAGCAGGCAGGGAAGGGGAGCATAGCTGTGAGGAAGGGGAGAGGCTGGGATGGAATATCCATGATCACCAAAAGCCCGAAGGAAACGCTCCAGGGGTAAGCAGTGGGTACTGAGGCTGGAGTGAATCCTCCAAATGCTAGGGGAAGGCTTTTGCAATCCAGGAGGAAGAGCAATCAAGACCTGGCAGAAGTGTTTTTTTCAAGCTGTGCTTCTTTGATGCTGCTGTGGCCAAAGTACATTGAAAAGAAAAACCCTGTTTAAAAGAGAATAAAGGGCTTAACAGAGCATAGCAATTATATAATGGCAATACTTATAAAACCATCTGCTGGTCACCCATGCCTCACTTAGTCACGAGCAATTACTTGGTGCATTTTACTTTCTAAAGGACAAGAAGTTCCCTGCAGAAAGCAAACTCAGAGCTGCTTCTTGGGAGAAGCTGCTGTGAAGTGAAGCAACATCCCAGTTTCTGAAACCCTTGCTGTAAGCCAGCACATCAAGGAAAAAAAGCATTTCACTCAGCTTTTCCTCTTTGGGAACCATGCTGGAGGAAGCCTTCACCATGAAGCCAGAGTGTGCCCCCAGCTCAGGCCCACTCTTTTTAAACGTCACCCCAGGCTCTGCAGTGGGCTTGGGTAGGCTCAGCCAAGCCTGGCGTGACAGGAATTCCTTAAAAAATAATCTGCATGCCCCCCTTGAGCTCCTCATGCTTGTGCTGCCCCCGGCCTGGGGAGGCAGGAGGACTTTGGGAGGCTGCCGTGGTCCAGACAGACTCAAAGCAGCCCCACGGGGTGATTGATGGGCACTGTGCTGGTGAGAGCACTGAAAATAATCCCAACACATGTTTCCCAGTAGCACCTGGCAGCCAACCAGAAGACAGCACTAGCATTTCCTAAATACTGGAAAAATGACTGTCACTGCAGATGCCTCACTAAATATAACCCCGGTGATGTGGCAGCCTGTGAAAGGCTGGAGAGGGGCAGCTACCCAGGACATACATTCAGCTCTGGCCCCATCTGAGCCCTGGCTGCCACCCCTGCACTGCAAGACCTCCAGCACTGCTCGTGGAACAGGCTTTGAAAGCACAGACCTGATGAGGAAGTGTCACTCAAGGCGTAGGTGCCAATTAGATACTGGAAATTAGAAATTCAGAGCTATCTGAGCAAAGCAGGCTCTTACTGTCCATGGGTGGGAGGGATGATTTAGGGTGTCTCTCCATGTTTTGGTCTCTCTGGGAGGAGTTTTTCCTCCTGTGAGGCCAGGCACTTGGGACCATGGGGTCCTCCATGGTGCCTGCATAGGACCCAGGCAAGGCACTACATGTAGCAGCCAGCTGAGAGCTGGGCAGCTTTGCACACCGAGAATTTCCTGGCTCTTGTGAGTGTTTTCACAGAGCAAAGTGCTACCCAGAGCTGGAGTGTTTAATTTTTAAAGGAGGTGGGGATTATCCTCCTCAGTGCTCCTCTGTCCCCTTTGCCCCCTGGCCTCACCACAAGGATTACTTTACCAGCAGAGTCCAGTGGTTCCTCTGGTGACAGCACTGCCAAGCATCAGTCCTGGGAGCTGCTCTGTATTGTGTTACAGGACAAGCCAAGGGGTAGTGCTGCCAGTGTTTGTTTTAGCAGCTTGCTGGGCCACCAGATGCATCCACATCCCTGGTTCTGACTCTGATACCTGAGTTTCATTTTCCCAAGCTGGCTTTGTAAGAGGGAGTAGAGTTGAAGGGACCTCTTGGGTCATTCGTGAAATCTGGGCTCTGGGACAAGCCCTGGTCAAGGTGTTTCATGCTTATGAGACTCAGAGGTATCACTTTAACAGCAAAAATGTTAAATAACATGCCTAGGTTTGTGCTTCTAAGACAGAAGAGTGTGTTTGCTGAGGTTTAATTTGCTCTCCAGCCTGCTGTCATCCCACAGCAAGAAGTGTCAGCCCTGGGCTGCTCAGCTGCAGACACAGCCCTAAGGAGCTGTGTCATGAACCCTACCAGGTGAGAGCCAAGGGGCAGAAATCAGAATTTTAAATGAATGGTATTTTCCTTTGCTGCTTACTCCCTCCTTGGGACTCATGAGGAGTGACAAGAAAGGTGGTGGAGGAGAGCCTTCCAGTCTGGGAGCACAGAAAGCCCCAGTGAGGAGTTTCTAGCCAAGAAATGAAAGACTGGATGAGGCTGCAGAGCAAGGTGGTCACTGTAAAATGTCCAATCTGCCTTCATCTAACTCACAGGAGCAATGGGGAACTGAAAGCATCATGACTCTCCTTTCACCTGACTTACTTGTGTCCCCAGCAGGGTTGTTCTCCTGTTACCTGTGCTTGATAAAGCTCATGTCATGACATCCTTCTAGAGGTGTGCTAGCCATGTTCTGACTTGTGGAAAATACCACAAATAAGGACAAAAAAAATAAAAGTATTTTCCTAGTTTTGTACTCTAGGAAATTATGGAAATGTCTTTTGGCTTCAGTTTAATTTCAGCAATGCAGAAGGAACATCTCAGTGGGAGATTTGTTTTTCTGGATTTGGCTTTGTCGCAGAATTGCAGAATCTGAGCTGTGTGAAGCTGCAAGTCACCTTTTTACAGCTCTTATTAATAAGCAGAATTTAAAAAAAAAAAAGAGCAGAATAGAAGGAAAATGTAAACTCTGGGCTATGTCCTTCCTATATGTTTGCGGAGTGCCTGCTAGAGCAGTCTCAGGGATCCTGAAAACTTATCATCAGACAGTTAACAAAGGAAGGCAACTGCAGAAGTCCCTCTCAAATCCATCACCTAATATACTGGCAGAGGGTGATTTTGGAAATCGTTATCTGAAGCTGCCATCTTTTAGATGCAGCTCCTCATATACAGTTCTGACCACTCTCTGGAAATTCTCCCTTGGCCCCTTTTTTAAATGATTCGGGCTTCAGCCCATAGAGATGAAAAATTAATTTCCAGCCCAAGGGGCACAGAATTTCAGACTTGCAGGTGTTCTCTCTAATAGGAGCTGTCATAGGAACAGTTCCTACAGCAGAGTAGGTAAACAAACGGATATAGAACACAGTCCTCCAAAGGACAGCTGCTGAGAAAAGCTGTAAGGGCAGAAGTGTCATTTAAACAAAAATAGCCATTTTGGGATCTCCTGTACAGGGTCCTTCTGAGCTGCCAGTGTTTGACCATATTTGAGCATATGGTTATGGCTGATCCATTTTTGTCTCCAGCATTATCTGTGCAACCCAGAATGCAGCACGTGAATTTTTTGATGCAATGAAATGGGCAAAAGCAATCTCAATACAGGGATGTGCAGCTTCATAAGCACCTCCTGAACTTCTGGATTTCCTTTTTTGCAGTGTGCTTCCCTCCAGCCTGGCTGTCTGGGCCCACCTGTTGCCTCTGTTCTTACATTTCAATTGTAAGTCGACATGGGATGGGAAGAGTTATGTTCATGAGGGGTAGTTGTGCAGGGTCTTAAAGCACTGACGTTGTATGTAATGGTCTCCTGTAGCACTATGGGAAGATTAAGGAGCTTTCTGGATTGATAAACCTGTAAAGCTCTGTCTGCAGGTATGTAGAAAATCCTGTGTTCACACACAGGTGCAGACTGCCCAGTGTGGCATTTTGTGACCCCTGGAAGATGGGAAGTCTTGGGGTGTGACCAGCAGGCACAGAGCTGAATGTGGGGGCTGCTGAGCCACCTGCATCCCAGGAAGGGACACATCCTGTCCACAGTAACATCTCCTGCCTGTCCTGGGGCTCAGCTGTGTGTCCATCCCTGGAGCTGGGTATGGTGCTCCTGGGCAGGGTCTCACTGTATGGGGCAGCAAGGGGCACATGGAGTCAGCAGCTCCTGATCCAGAGGGGAGAGGAAGACTTTTGGGAGTGAGGAACTCAGCTGAAGTGTGAGGGATGAAATTCTGTCCTCTTCCCAGCATGCCATGGGGTAAATCACCCTCTCAGGGCCTTGCTCCCACACTCATGTTTGTCCTGCCATCCTCCACCTCATCTCCTGCCAGTCTGTGTCTTGCAGAGCTATTTATGTTTCACACCCCTGTTTATGGCATGTGGTGGAGTTAGACTCCATCCTTGCAGGTCCCTTTCAACTCAGGAGATTCTATGGTGGAGCAGTGAGCACAGAAATGGGTCCTTCAGCCCAACTTTCTGCTTCCTCCCTGCCTCCTGCTCAGCTGTCCTGCAGGCAATGGGAGCAAAAGTTGCCTGGAAAATCAGGTGATCTGGGCTCATTGAGACTTCATCACTGCAAATCTTATATCCCATAAGGAGATTTCCCAGGATTCCTCCTCCCTCACTTCAGCAGGCTTGAGGATACTCTCAGGTGGTTTTGGTGAGCAACCCTCCAAAGCCTCCTGAGCAGTCTCCTGTGACTGAGACTCAGAGCTCTGGGTCTCTGCTTCAGCTCCCCTCCAGTGGGATGCTGGCTCCTGAGAGGCATTCGAGGGTGTGAAGCAAAATCAGCTGACAAAAAAGCTGTCTTTATCTTCATACTCATCTTCTTTAGGAAGGCCCATTCTGTGTCTTCCCTTGCATTCAGGTTTTAGCAAAGTTAACAGGCACCACAGGAGCCATTAGGATTTTAATATTCATACCCTTTCCTAATTGTTTGCTTCCCAGTGCCTTCTCTTCCTGCCAGGAGATGGAAATGTTCCTCGCCTGGAGCCAGATTCCTCCACCTCTCTGACTAATTTTCCTACAAATTTTGCAGCCAAAGTAGTTGGCTGATAGATCAACACTTAAATTGTAGCTAGGGTGAAATTCATCTCCCTAGCTCCAGGTGCCTCCATCTATCTGGTTACCATCTAACCTGCTGTTGTCTTTTTAGAATCAATGGCTTCAAGAAGGAATCTATCTCATGCTGAAATAGGTGCTCAAAATAACTACAGCCATCCTTTAGTCTGTGTTACATGGCTGTGGAGGGGGCTCTGGTATGACAGCAGTGGTGTGAACATCTAAAACGCTGTGAGGTGAATCCTGCCCTCATGCCACAAGTGCTGTTCTCTGGTGATTAAAAGTGCTTAAAAGAACATAAGCAATTGTGAAAAATCCCCAGCTGCACTGAGAAAAGTCATCAAAAGACCTGTCTTCTTTCTTGCTGTTCTGATTGAAGAGTTCCTACTTCCTCCTAAATCCAAACATCCTCTTGAACTTCCCAATTCCATTGGCAGCCCCAAAAAATTTATGTGGAGTTTCTGTATCCATTTTCTGGGGGTATGCACACAGATTGTTGTTATCTTATCTGTAATGACGTATCCCTTTCACTAGCAGAACTGGAGGTTTGGATGCCTGAAACAGCAGCTTTTGAGGTCTGTAGCTGTGAATTCAGGGCAGGCTGGTGAGCTGTACCTGTGCTTTGCACACCCATGTCCACACCAGGAGAAGCACAGGCAAAAAGGGCATCAAAGAATCACAGAATGCTTTGGGTTGAAAGGAACCCTAAAGTTCAGCCCTCTCCAACTCCCCTGCCATGGGCAGGGACACCTTCCACCAGACCAGGTTGCTCAAAACCCCATCCAGCCTGGCCTTGGACACTTACAGGGATGGGGCAGCCACAGCTTCTCTGGGCAACCTGTGCCAGGGCCTTACCACCCTCAGAGGGAAGAATTTCTTTCTAATATGTAATCTAAACCTGCCCTCTGTCAGCTTAAGGCCATTCTCCCTTGTCTCCCTTTTCCTACCACTCCATATCATGGTTTCTCCTGAAAGCCTTCAGGTGGGGAGGAGACAAAACTTCGCTTCGGTCGTGAATCCTGCATTTTCAGCCCTCTCAGTGTCTGTAAAACCTTCAATTTAGTGGGACTTTGGTGCACATTAAAAGGCAGCCACCCAGTGAACCTCCCTCCTGAATGAGATGCTAAACACCAGGGACCTTTGAATGGAGAATTAGTGTTTATTTTAGGTCTTCAGGTTATGCTCTTGCTACATGACTGTCTGCTGGACTGGAGACTGTGAGTCTGCAGATGCACATGTGCACAGACACACAACTGGTCCCCAAACTATCAGTTACAGCACTAAAATGAAAGTTCGATATATGCTGACACCCAGCTGAAGAGGAAAAAAATAAAAGGAACAAAAAAAGGAATTAAAAAAAAAAAAGCATAGAAGTGGATAGAGAACTGTCCAGGAGTAATAAGTGAAGTTTTAAAGCTAAGTTTGAAGACTAGCTGCAACTTGCCACACAGGAAAAAACAGAAGACAAAAGCACCATTATGCTTTCTTAAAAACGTAAGAGTAGGGTGCACACATTCCCTGCCAAGGTCATTAAACATGGATTCAGAGACCCACAGCAGCATATGCCCGGGTACAATGGGTGTTTACTCTCTGACTGAGCCAGGTGCTGGTATGCATGGGGGTTACTGTCGCCTGAAGAATATCGGTTTTGGCCCTGTGTGGATCATAGCTGCTTGGTTTGTTTAGTGCACAGAAATGCAGCTAAACCCTCCCCTTCAGATATCTAATTTGTTTGGAATGACAGGCATGTCCTGACTAAAAATTAATTCTGCCAGGTGATATAACTTGTTTGAATTCGCAGGAATTTGCCATTTGGAAAAAGGAAAAAGGAAAGACATTTAATTAGGGATGGAGCTAAAGCAGCTAATTTGATCTTTCTATGGAAAAAAAAAATAAATTACAGGTTAAATATGAAGACTGTGTGCTCTGGGTGAAGCCTGCTCCCTGCTTGCAGGTATGCTTTGATGAGGCTTCTCCTGCTAAGAAAAGCAGTACATGTTTCTGTGGAAGCAATAACTTTATTTTGCTGCTTGTTGTCTTCCTGCCTCTGACTCTGAGCAGATGGCCCAGCCATGCCAGGTGTTTATCCACGGGGCTTCACTCTGGCGTTGGGCTCTGTGTGGCATGTTGCACAGCACCCACAAGGAGGGGAAAGACAAAGCTGACTGCTGTGGCAAGAGGAGCCCACCCCACTCCAGAGCTTCCCACCCCACGCACTGCCTCAGCTCAACCTGTCCCCTCACCTTCCCAGGGGAAGGAGACTCCCTACTCCCCTTCTTTTTTCCTGGAGCTGGGCGACCCCTTTTACCCACAGTGTTTTATCACACGTGTGGCACAGCTCGTGTGACAGAAACGGTGTGGTGGGGAGTCAAAGGCACAGAGCCACCGTGGTCAGGGCTGGTCCAAGCATGGCCATGAGACCCCTGCCCACAGCTTTGCTGTGCCCTGGAGAGCTCCAGGGCAGCCTCGAAGGAGCATCTGTGTTCGCCACATCCTCAAGGATACCTCAGCCCCTGCCCAGATGCAGAACAAGCCTTAGAGATTGGTTTGACCTCCTGCCCACAGAAACCCAGGAAAATTTCCTGCTGACTTCCAGCACTGCAGATCATTAACAGCACCAAGGACATATCCCAGCAGCAATGGCTTTTGGGCTTCCTTCTCCTCAGGGATGTCTAGGACTCCATTGCTCCTTCTGCCTCCCCTGGGACACCCAGTCCAGGAGCATGACTCAAGAGAGCTTTGTCACCCACCACATCGGAGCAGACGGGCTCAGACTCACCCTTCCTCTGGCCATGAGAAGATGGTCTAGACCACTAAAACCACATTTTCTGGAAGTAGGTTCTCAGATGGAGTCACTTCCTGACAGGGCTCTTTGTCTTTTATCAGGAGGAGCGAAATCAGAAGGAAAAGCTAATTATTTACTGGAAGGAATTTTTTTGTTTAAATCTTTTCTCTTTTCTTATTAGTGTCCTTCCAGTTTATTACTCATCTGTGGCTTTTTTACCCGTTGTCTTTCAGGTGAGGCGCAGTGAAGTGGTGTTACATTCCATACATGTAGGGGCTTAGCTGCAGTTTCATTGTGTATTCAACCCTGTAATTAAGACTCAGATGGAAGACTTTATGCCTCTAAAGCAAAGAAATTCTAGGTTTCTTGGCAAAACATTTGGCTGAGTACATAGAGAGCACCTTAAGTACTTAAATGGTCTCTACGTGAGGAAACCTGATGCCAGAAATGATGTACCTTAAAGGCAGACTGTTGGGAAAAGGCAAACAAACCAGTGCTAAAACGCTTGATGTCTCAAGGTACATTCTTCCTGAGTATTATTTTTCTCTTGGAAGATGCTCTGTGAGAGGAATTGTATTCCCAAAAATGACTTGTTGCTGGCACTGGATTAATGTGAGCTACATCAGGTGTGGGAGTCAGCAAAAAGCACCCGGCTGGTTCTCAATAAATTATGAGGGACTCGACCGTCACCTTCAAGCAAATCAATACAGCTCTGCTGGGGAGTGCCAGCAGCCAGGAATACTCTGTGGGAGGAATCCAGCATCTTTCTTAAGGCAGGTCCACGCATGGCTGCAGTGCCTGGTTCCTTCAAGGGGAAGGAGGAGGGCCATGGGACTGCAGGATGAGGTGCATGGCAGGGCGAGTGTTTCAGCAAGTGCGGGGCGCTGGCACAGGAGGGCTTTACCCAGAGAAAACCCCCACAGGAAAAGGGGAAGTGTGTCTCCTTCAGCCCAAAGCTCTGCACAGGACAGCCAAGGGCTGAGGTCCTGCCTGGGCACAGGCTGGGGCAGCCACAGCGGGGAAGGAGATGCTTTGCTCTTGCCAGTGGTGTTTTCCACCTGGGTGTGTACGCATCATCTTCCCCTGCCTCTCCTCTCTGCATGCCACCCTGCAGCCTTCCTGCATCCCCCAGGGCCTGCTGGTGTGCAAACCACTGCTGGAAGAAAGGCTTTGGGGATGGGGGTCAGCAGAGCAGCCCTGTGACCCACCTCTCCAATGAACCTGCTCTTTTATTTGTTGTCTCCTGCTGGAAGACTGTGCCACTTAGTGCAGGCTGAGAAGCTGGAATTGTTAGGTAGAAAGAACACAGTCATTACACTCAGGAGTATCACCCACCTTGTGCTCAGACTCCTGAGCAGAGCAACATGGGCTCAGAGCCTTAGAAGCCACCACTAGGGTAACAAAAGGCAGCAAGAATATTAATACTAACAGTAATGGTGTCTGGTTCACACAGATCTTCCTGCAGTAGTTGGTCTCAAAATACTACAAAAAGGGATCAATAACTTGTTTTTAACAGATGGAGAAACAGTGGCATAGAGCAGTGACCTTGCCACTGTCATCCAGCTGGCTGCCAGCAGAGCCAGAAGCAGAACTAAATTCTTAGCCCATGCTTTCCTCAGCCTAAAACCAACTCAGCTTTGCCAATTTGACTTTTCACAGTGCCATTCTAAAATTTGGCAGAGAAAGGTCCATGTATCCTCCACTCACCTCCCCTGTGTTTGGAGCCTATCAAATGCTAAATGAAACAGCAAAACCAGAGCAATAAAGATTTCTATCAATGGGGACCTCCCACTGCACAAGGAATGTATTTAGTTTGACCTTCAAAAGTAAGCATTTTGCCAAAAGTCTGCCCGAGTTTTCTAGGGGTAACTGTGTTTCTTTCAAGGAGATGGTCTGCGTATCAAATGAGCCAGAATTTTTTGGGATGTGCAAATTACAACAGCTTTTTTTTAATTTTTTTTTTCTTAGGCATCAGAGTAAATAAGTATAAGCCCTACACAGAGCATCTTGTTGGGGCATACAATGTATATGCTCCAGGGCGCAAATATTTTACACACCCTCCCCTTTGATTTTTTTTTTTTTTTAATGGAATATGCAAATCGTGCATGTTTCAGCTGGGATTGTCTCTCTTTGATCTGACTGTTCTCCATCCTGGAATTTCTCGCAGCAAGGAGAAACTGAACTGAGATGTGCAGCTACAGGGAATTTCACTCTGCAATTTCTCCAAGCCTGTCGGGAGCAACAAACTCACTACAGAGACCTTGGAGGATGGGAAGAGGTTCGATATAAAGTCTCTGCAAAGGAAAGGCCAGAGAGCACTGCTCCAGGCCACTGCAAAGGGTGAGCAAAAGGGCTTGGGTACCATCCATGTGAGGATCCACCAACAAATGGGACAGTTAGATGACAAAAAGCCCTGATTTCCTTTGAATTGCAGTACCTGTTCACAGCATGAGGTGGTAGAGGCACCGATAGGAGGTCACGATGTGTGCAGCAGGGTGGAGAGCAGCATTTGGCTCCCCTGCCCAAGCCAAGACCTACACCAGTCAAATCCCTGTCAGCACCTGCTCTTAGTGCTGTTATATGTGTGTTATGTTAATGGCTCAGTTTGCTGCCTTTGCCCAGCACACTTGGGCCTCACAGTGTCTTAAAAATAATTCAGGGTGTGAACTGTAGGGTAGCATCTTCAGGTGTCCTGCTAAGCAGGGCAGGAGCTGCTCCATCCACAGGAAAACGGTTTTAGGAAGCCTAGCTGGGGGAGAGGCTGGGGTGAGAGCCACCTGCACCCAGCCAGGAGGGCAGGCAGAGGAGAGGTCAGCTGGAGCAAGGAGCAGTGCCTTGGCGACGCTGCCAAAACAGCTCCTGCCAGGGCTTGAATTACCGCCTTTGTGCAAACACCCGCGGCCACCGCCACCAGCTCCCGTCTCTGATGGGGCAGATAGGGCTGAAAGGAAAACAGAACACGCAGAGAAAGCAACATACGGCGATATGGGTGGATTTGCTGGGTGAAACGTGCTCCTGCTCCCACTGGAGCCAGGGGAAGTTTTGCCTCTGACCACAGCGACAGCAAAAGAGGAGCTCAGGGGACTGGACTGGAGGGGTGTTTTAGCACACAGAGAAATGTGTGATAAAGGGACGTATCCATGGCCAGCATGATCATCCACCTGTATTCCAGGCTGTGCTGCAGCAAATAAAGTAGCTTCAGGAATTTAGAAGTTTTCAGAGATAACCATTTGAGTTGTCTGCAGAAAAATCTGCTTATACTGGGGAAAGGAGGGAGGAAGGGAGGGAGGATGCCCTTCCTGAATTTGGAAAGCATTCTTGTTTATTTCTGCTTGCCTGTGAAGGAGAGGGAAGCTCAATGAATCATCCCAGCCACATAAAGAGCACAAATAAGATTTTACCTGAGCAAGAAGAAAGCTTTTTCATGGCTCATAAATGCTTATTGATTTGTCCTTTTCTATTTGTGTGCCTCTGCATTTCCAGGAGCACAAGTGGAAAGAAAACATCCCTGAAAAAACTCACAACATTGTTAGCAGAGGTCTGACCCTCAGCCCCTTGACAGAGATGTAGCCACTTGCCTCCAGCGATGGGTTTGGTCCATCCTCTGCTGACAAAAACAAACCAGCCCTGTCATGTGGAGTCCCTGGCATGTGGAGCCCCTGGCCTGCAGCAGTGCCCTCCTGTGCTCCCCACTGCCTCTCCCCTGCATGTATCTGCCTTTCAGGCAAGTGCAGGACACTGCCAGGGGTCAGGTGGGGGGTAGCCAAGAGTTTGGCCTGCAGTGTCTTGGGGCTTATCAATGGGCTGTTGTTCAGCTCGGGATTCCTGAGCTCCTTAGTCACATCTTTGCAGGTAACTATAAATCACCTTCTGCAGAACCTGGAGTTTTGCAATACTTGGCCCTTTGCAATTTTGCCTCTTCTGCAAGTAACAAGAGCGGCCATTTTTGCTCTCCTTCAGACAGGCCTTCCAGTTACAGGCTCTGGGTTCACAAAAAATTAGTTGGGCTGATTCTGCTTCCTTGCTGGAGTTATTAAATTTCATTAAGAGTAGCTAGAAACACATTTAGTTCCTCTATGCTCTTGTTTTTCCTTATAAGGAATAGTTGCCGGTGGGCTGGAAAATTGGCAAAAGCATCCATAAAAGCATCACTAAACAGACTCAGGGAAAGACTGGATGAGATTGCATACCTGCCCAAATGTACATGTCTGGTCCAGGCCTTTCCCCTCAGGTGGGCTCAGTGGTGGTTGCTGGCTGAAGCCCTCCTGCTGTTGCTGTGGCACTGATCAGTGGTGCAAAAGCAGGTGACTTCTGGGGTCTCCCTTTTGCCCCACGTCAGATCCCATCCACCTCTACGGGTGATGGAGTCCCAGAGGGCAAACCCTGCATCCACACTCTTCCTCTGAGCAGTTTCACAGGGCAGCAGTCTGTCTGGGAGCAGGGCTGCACAGCTAAATGTGTGTCCCAGGAGGTTTCAGCAGACGGTTTAGGAGTGCTGTGGCCATGGTAGGGCTCTGCCAGGGGCAGGGGCCCTGCCACCCTTCCCACATGTGCTTTGGGACCAAGGGGATGTGCCGCCCAGCCATGGTGTCCAGCAGCCTTGGGTGACAGCAATGCCACCCCACGTCTCTGGGCTTTGGCTCTGGGGCAGCTCATCCAACGGCAAAGTATTCCCACTCCCTCAGCAAATTAGGACAGAAACAAGTGTCTTGCAGGCTTTAACATTTACTGCCTCATTTCTCGCACAGGCTCCTTCCCTGTCTAGAGGATGGGTAAAACCATGGAAAAACCCCAGGCTGCTGCAGCAAACCCTCAGCACGGCTGTCGTGTCTCTGTGCCTGCTCTGCTCTGCCCATGGGAGCGGCTGCCGCATCGGCTGCTGAGCCTGCTCGGGGCTGGATTGATTTTTAAATTTATTTTTTTATTACGGGGCTAAGTTTTGCCTTTTCCACTTTTCAGGTTCACTCGCCCTCTCGGCGGTGTCTCTCCCTCTCTGAGCTCACTTAATAATGCATGACAAGGGCTCGCTGTGCCACAGCAGCGATACTGCAGCGTCCCCGCTCCGTGCCGGGTCGGGTTTCTGCCGCTCGGGAATTCGACAGATGGAAACGCTGGGATTCTTTCCATGGCCCTCCTGCCTCCCAGGCCCCCAGGATAGCAGAAGATTATCGAGGGCATATCCCAGCACAGTCGCAGGCACTGGAGAGGGAGGACCTATGGGGAGCGTGGTGGGGAGGAAGAGGAGGTATGCGTCATTGTTTTAATGAAACCAGTGAAGATGAGAACCTTTCCTATGCCTGGGAAGGCAGTGCACTCATAATCATATTGCTAATTAAGTCAGATTGCCTTCTTTAAACTGATTTTCTTTTCACTCTCATGACTCAACTTATTAAAAAACTCATACACAAGCCCCCCTCACCTCCATCCCCAAAATGATGCTGGTATTTCCTTTCCTTTGCTTTTCCTCCATCACATCAGAATCAGTCCTCTGTTCCAAGGGGGTCTGAAGATGATGTCCAATGCCTCACCCAGCAGGGATGAATGAGGCCATTATTAGAAGCTCTAGTGCAGAACATTGTACTGAGTCACTGCTGCTTCTAGAGGTGCAGGGACTGGTCCATATGATCAGGTTCTTCCCCTGTCTATGCAGGTGATGCTGCTTTCACATCAGTCCTTTCTGTGCCAGTTGCCCTAGATGTGCCAGCCTGATGCAGTAGAGGAGGAAAGAGAATTTCAGAAGCTGGTCTGGTGATAGAGCAATGTGTACCTTATTTCCCTAATCTGTGTTGACTTTGAGAGCAGGGGTTGTCAGGTGATAGAATACAGGACAGAAAAAGGTGGATTAGGAACAGCAAAAATGCACATGAGGTCACTGAAAAGAGGAACAACTGGGAGGATGTCACAACCAAAGCTAAAAAAAGATCAAAAAAGACAGCTCATTTGAACAGGTTTGTCATACAAAACCAAAGCACTAATGGTAATATTCTGTGTCATATGTCTTTGTTTCTTTACACTGAGAAGTATGGATGGGAGCAGCAGCATGCACAGGCCAGGGATATTGGGATTTGAGGATAAAATGTCAGCACATGCTTGAGTATGCACAGGTGAGGCCATCTTGAAACATGGGTTGGAACCACACTCATCCTTCAGCCCTGAGGCTGCCTCCCATCACCTCTCACATTCATTGACATTGGGGCATGATGGTTTCCGACTTCAGTCCCAGTCCTTTCCATATGTGGAAAGACTTGGGCTTCTTTGTCCTCAGAAGTTGTCTTTCCTTCCAAAAAACCAAAATCCCAGCTACTTTCTGGATTTCATCCCAGGTTGAATAGCTGCTTGTTTCATCAAGAGTTGTCTGCACAGTAACAAAAATATTCATTTTAGAGCAGGAAACGTTGCAAAAGCCAAAGTTGGTTATACTTTATGGTTATGTCAGCTGGCTGAAGCAGTATCACAAAAATAACATTGCTGTCAGAAATGATTGCTGGGATATGGAAACACCACTGCGTCACAGAGTGTGGAGTTTTGGGGACCATTCCATTGCTTCTGCAGCTGCTTTCAGTGGAGAAGGGGTTGAACAGGAACCCAGTTCTCAATGCCACGCGGTGCCAGTGCCTACCTGGGTTGCCCAGTTATGGCTGAGTGAGCACAAGGACAACAGGTTGCTGCCTAGGCTGGGCGCATTCGCTCAGCTTTCTGCAGCCGCAACTCACATTTTACCACCTAATGCTGCCCCACACAGCAACAAAGCTGCTAAACATGGGACTTAGACACATCCATAGTGTGAATTCATTCATTTTTGTCTTGGCCAGGACATGCACGATACTCTGGCAGCTGTGGGAGCTGAGCATGCAGGAGCAGGAGCAGTGGTGCTGTGCACACTGGTGTAGCCCTGGTGCTCCACGGCTGGCAAAGCTGGGAGGGGAAGGAGGATATGTGCTGAACTTTCACATCTTCATGTCCCAGTCAGTGCTTGGGGTGGCAGGGAGGATGTGGTGTGGCACAGCAGGGCTGTTTCAGTGCCTCTGGCTGGAGAGGGACAGCCAGCTGCTGGCAGGGACATCAACACAGGGCATGGTGACCCTCCCCTCAGCTCCAGGAGGGTATAACATGGAACATCAGGCTGCCGTATCGTTTGACTTTATCCCTTTATGAGGCCACTTTGTGGTCTCTGTCAATCTTGGATGACAAGATATGTAGATGGAAGCCAGCATTTGCTCAGTGTCTCAGTTTGCCTGCTCCAGCCAGGCTTAAAGTGCCTTGAGAACGGGGACAGAGACAGGTCCTGCACCAAAATATGTCACTGTTGGCTGACGCAATCCAGGCAAGAGACAAGGGGACTTAAGACAGCTCATGAAAAATATGCCATGAGACTCTCCTTTAAACCTTGCCTTCAGGCTTTTGGACTTAAAAATAACACACACACCGTTGGCCATTTATGTTTAGTTCACTGGGGGCTTTCTTTCCTGCAGGAATGCAAGGATTAGATGGTCTCCTCCGCTTGTGCAGTGACTCCAGCAGTGTCCCGAAAAGTGATCATGTTCTTCTCTCCTAAAGCCCAGGCTGGACTGGCAGCAGCGGTGCAACAGCAGATGCATGAATGAGATTCCAGCACTCCCAGTCCCATCCCGGCGGGAAGGAGGGCACTGCAGTGCAGGACAGGCTCCGGGGCGGGTGCAGCAGGGCCTGCGAGCCAAGGGGAGACTCCAAGGAGAATGTGGGTGACATTCAGGTCTGTTTTGTAGGCAATAAACCCTACTGATTGCAATCCCCCGATTCCTGAGGGTCAGACCCAGCTGCCTGGCTGAAATTGGTGACAAGTTGCCAGCAGGTTTCAGTGCACTAAAGTGGGACTGAGGGCAGGAAGTGGCTGCAAGGTTTTGTTAATCAAGGAAGTGTTAGATAGGCAGGTACTTAACAGGATGCAGAAAAATCATCGCAGTAGAGAGTGTAACACTGGCTGGAAGATTGGCTATGGCTGGGGCATTTTGGGGGGTCAGAAACTTCAGTCTGCCCTCAGAGATGACCTCTCTTCAATACATCTAAACAGTATGTGGGGTGAAACAAACAACAGCTCCACTCCAGTTTCCTTGATTAAGCACCTTTGGTCATGTAACAATTTGGGGGTGGTGGGGAAGATAGAAATAAAAGAGGAGTTTTACTAGGAGAGGCCTAGAATGAGCATCCATACAACCTAAGAGCAGGTTTACATCTCAGAGCACACCTGAGATGTGGGTTCTGCATCACAGCAGAAGACAACTTTGTCACAGGGAGACACACATGTCTGCATCCCTTGGGGCACAGATGAGTGATGGAGCAGTGTGCCAGAGCAAGCCTGTCTTGCCTGGAGGTTGCCTTGCCGACACAGGGAGGCAAATCTTGTTCAGAAGGAATTTCATTATCGGGGACAGTGAGGCTGGACCAGGTGCTGGCTGCCATGCTGGGTGTTGATGTGCTTTCCCTGGGTGGCACCAGCCCTGCGTCCTCCCTCAGGAGCAGTCCAGCCATCCAGCCAGAGGGATGTGACAGCAGGCACTGCTGAGCTCTGGGCTGTGCCCTTCAGAAAATAATTCACAGAGGAGCTGAGGGAGTTGTTTAAGTCCAGATAGCACAACATTTCCCCATCCCTCCACATCAGTTCAGGGATCAGTGCCGCCTGTCAGAGGCTGCTGAGATTGCCTGACTCTCCTGCAGTTTCAGGCCTTCCTAGTGCCTCCTTCTGTGTCAGTTCACCCATTCTGGGGTCTAGTGAAAACTCCTTCACGCTAGTGCCTCTTAACACATTTCACCTCCAACAGAGGTAAGAGGTGCTGATGCTCCTTTGGATCACAGGCCTCCTAAGGCACTGCTTTTGGATACTCTGTCACAGTACCGCTACTACACATGGGCAATAGCCTCCTCCAGCTCACTGGACTGCACTGAGATAAGCAGCCTTCCTCCAAACTGCTTCAGCCTCCTATGATCTTCATGGAGCAATTTGTTATGTCAAGTGTAGGATGTAGCATGGGACACCAGGGCCAGTAGCCCTTAAAATGTGCACGTTGGAGAAGGAACACTTTGCAAAGGTGAACTTGAGGTGAGAGGAACGCATAGGTCAGATGTCAAATGTGCTGAAGGAGTGTTTGGTGATGAAATAAAGATGGGTAAACTCCGTTGTGGTGGCTGGTTTGAGAGATCAAGTATAGCCTTTGGGCTAACTGTAAAAATGTGGAGAATCTAAAGGCACATGGGGCTGGTGAAAGAGAAAAGTGGTAGATGATCATTCATACCAATCTAATAATGCTGGAAATAATTTGAAACAAATTAGAGGTGGAAAACCAAGAGTCAAATTAAAAAAAAGAAGAAGGTAGGAAAGAACAATCTGTAGGTATTGCTAATATTTCTTGTCCTGTATGAGAGAAAATGTTTCCTTGTGGATAATTGGACTCTCCAGCCAAGTAAGAATGTGTAATTGTAATTCATGTGGAGAAGAAATTGTTGGTTGTCATCATTAGTGATAATATATTAGTACTGGATGTTCTGATGAGGGCCCTCTGTGGTCAAGTAAACATGCCTGCAAGGCTTAGCAATAGTCCCTTCCTTTGAGAGAGCACTTAATTACATCTAGAGAGACCTATTGCACCTTCAAACATGATAAATTACCATTGCTAAGCTTCTGGCTCTAGAGTTGCCTATCTGCTGAGCAGTGGTAGGGAACAGGAGACTGGGTAGGTGGTTCCTCAGTAAAGCAGAAATCATTGCCACCATATGAGTCTATCCTTAATGTGTTTGATTTCCACACACCTCCTCATCTCCTGGGTCTGAGCTGGCCAAATGACACACACGATTTTCTTCTCTTCTGACCTCCCAGCCCCTTGCCAAGGTGCAATTCCCAAGAGACAAAACACCAGGAGAAGGTCTACCACAATTGTTGACCCAGCTCTGAGGATGAAAGGAGGTAGCTCACCCAGCAGGTGTTCACAGAACTAAGCAACCAATAAAGATTCATGAAAAAGCCTGTGTTCAGCCATTTCACCTCAGGACAGCTGCAGAGGCATTTATTTGTTATTTATTTATTTACCAGAGAACTTTCACTGCTTCTGAGGGGGATTGTCTCTGCCTCATGAGTCCCTTGCAGAAGTCAGCTTGAAGAACAGCAGAAACCCCTGGTGATCCCTCTGTATTTATGCAAATTAGCTCTTGATGGGGGAAAAAAATAGCTTCAGAGTGTTTTTTCTGGTCACCTTTCTGACTTGCCCAGTTTTACCCAGTGGTTTCTAGTAAAACATTCCTGGGGAGCCGTGGGGGTGGCACTGTTCAGGCAGGCCAGGAAGAGTTCAGAGGAGCAAACGGGCTCTCCTGATGCACATGAGCCCTCTGAGATAGCTGGAAATCTCTTTCTTGTGGGCTTTTGCTAAATACTGTGGACTAATGGGCCCTTGTGTGCCCCTTTGTCCTGGCTGAGTGTGCTGGATGCACACCCTGGCATGACGTGGTGCTGTTTGTCCAGGCTGCAGGTTGGGCACCCAAATTAGATCAGCACAGACTCACTGAGCCTGTGAAAAAAAGAGGTTTATAAACCACTTTCAGCTGTACACTGAGTCACACGGGCATGGGTCCTGCTTGGGCTGCATTTGCCTTGGTTTCATAAAGTCGTAAAATCATAAAAGTTGGGAAAAAACTTTTGAGATCATCAAGTCCAAGCATTAATCCAGCACTGCCAAGGTCACCACTAAAATGTTCCCAGCTGCCACATCTGCATGTCTTTTAAATTCCTTCAGGGATGGTGACTCCACTGGTTCCCTGGGCAGCCGGTTCCAGTGCTTGACTGCCCTTTAAGTGAAGAAATTTTCCCTAATATCCAATCTCAACCTGCCCTGTGCCCTGCCCTCTCATCCTATCACTTGTTAAATGGGAGAGGAGGCTCTCCCCCCATCTACAACCCTTCAGGTAGTTGTAGAGAGCAATAAGGTCCCTCCTTAGCCTTCTTTTCTTCAGGCTGAACAACCCCAGATTCCTCAGCTGCTCCTGATCAGATTGGTGCTCCAAGTTCCCCCTGGCTTAGGCTCGATGGCTTCAGTGCCATATAGACATGACAAGGATCCCATGGTGTCTGTGTGCTTACATTAGGGCTTGAATACACAACAGTGGCACAACAGGTCTGCTCCTAAAATCAGATCTGTTTCCTTCGAGTAACTGTATGGAAAAGACCAGAAAGGCACAATCCTGAGCAGGTCTGGAGCTCTCTGCTGGAGTCTGCTGCTGGGACAGGAGCTAAGCACACTATGAGTACCAGAAACTCCTGTGGTCACTTAAAAGGAGAGTGATGATTCCCCTCAATGACCCAAGGGAAATCAGTGAAACCCAGTGAGTGAGGTCCTAATTCATCAAAGTCTTTCCCCACAGGTCAGCATATGGTCTACCCTAAAATACCAATATCAGCCTGATGATGATGTGTCTAATGTTGAGTAAGAGCATTTTCCCAGCTCAGTGCTCGTGCAAATGTCCCATGAGAAAACATCACTGAGAGCTCCCCAACCTTGCTTGTCCCACGACAGCAGGGACTGCAGTGACAGAGCTTGGTCTGGTTTGCCTGGCAGGCCTTTTCTTCCCTGGTAGCCAAGCCAACAAAGCCCACAAAAGCTGCAGAGAGCTTTTCTGGACTAGGTGGTCAGGCCATAGTGATTTGGAGCTACTCGGGGTGTGCTGGACCACCCCAGTGGTGCAGTCATGGTATCTCCAGTGGAGAGCTGATGGAGTGAAGAACATTTACATTGCTGTGAGCCTCAGCTCCCCTGTGGCACCCAACTGCAAACTGCCGCCAGGCAAAGAGAAACTGTTGCTGTGTAATCTTAGTTGCTTTTTGTCATACTTTCCACTTTGGTTCACATCCTGTTCCCTTTTCACTGTAGCTCTCCTCTCCCTGTCTCTTCCAAGCCTGATGCCCTGCCAGGATATTTCCATTGGAAATCTCCCTGCCTGAGTCCCTGAGTCTGCACCCTGCCCGGGCTGAGGGTGCAGGGTGACGTTTATTTGCCACAGGGCATCAGGGCTTGCGGCTCTGGTTTGCTCCTGCTTGCCGGCACATTCCCGCCTGGGATAACAGTATTGTCTCAAGGAGCGGCTGGCGTAGGTAGGGGATCAGGGAACTTGTTTGGTCATGCTGTAACCAGAGCAGGAACTCTCTTATCTGCTCTTATCAGGCAGCGCTGCAGTGCAGCTTCCCTCACACAGCGGATCCTCCGGGGCCCTGCCAGCGTGGGACCAGGGACTCCGGCGCAGCATCGCTACCCAGAAATGGATCAGGCTGTCCTCCCTGTGCTGACAGCCGTGTTCTGCTTCCCTGAGGATCCCATAAAAGCATGGAGAGAAGGGAGAAGTGTGGGGGAAAACTCGTGCATTCATTGCAGCTCCAAATCTCCGCACAGCTGCTCCCTTCAGACAGCACTGCATACAAAAGATGGACCTGGTCATGCTGTAAACCTCAGAGAAGGGGGTTTTGGCTATCCATGGGCCTGCCCAGGGAGCATCAAAATGCCTTGGTATGGGACCCTTTGGAGAGCACCCATGGGCCAGGATCTGCCTATGTTGCCTTATCCTACAGCCAGCCTTCCTGTGCTCGTGTCATCTGCTTAGGAGTGAGCTTGGAGAAAGCTGAGCCAAAGTTTTGGACTGCTTGAGGGATCCAAGATAAGATACAAACTTCACCACAGTGTTTTCTACCCCTCCAAATCCTGCCTGGTGCCGCCTGCCCAGTTTCTGATCACAAGTGAAGGAAATTGCCAGGTCTGCTCTGTACTTCAGCCCTTGGCACAGAGGGTGGCCTGTTCTAGGCAGTGGCAACCAGGAGCAGCTAATTAACCCTGGCTATATTTGAAATAATTGCCAGGCAAAACAGAGGCACACCATGCTGGTCAACGCATGCCCCGCTCTGTGGTCAGCTGTCTTCTGGTGCTCCTGGGCAGCCAGGGTTTGGTGGTGCTTCATCTGGACCTCTCCTTTTCCATATGGTGGGGTGGTGAAGGTGAAAACTCCCACTCTGAGATATGCCCAGTGCTTCCCTGCTGTCAGCTCCGTGCACGTGTGACATGATGACGCAAGAAAACGAAACGGGAGTGGGAATTTCTGATGGCATTTGAGCAGAAGGAGAGGTTGGTCTTTAGAAACTCTGGGTTCAGGCTTGTTTCTGCACTGCCTCTTCAGAGGAAATGTTTCCAGATTTTTCTGAGCCTCTTAGAGAAAATGCTGCTGAGCTCAGCAAATGTATTTCAGTGTTTTGCCTCAGATTTTCTCACCATGAAAATACCTTGATATTCAAAAATACAGGGCCAAGCCAGCAGCTGCAAGGTTTGTGCTGGGTCTAAATATGGACAAACTGACCAGGGACAGTTGCTGTCATAGCACCAATTGGATCTTCCTCCCTTTGGTACCCCTGGGGCTGCTGTGGCTGACAGCATCTTTATGGACCAGCCCCAAATCCAAAAACAAACAGAGTTTTCCATTGTTTGATGACTTCTGTGATCTATTGCAGAATAATCTATTGAAAACTTCCTTGAAGAACTGTCAGGATGGGGAGAGGGGGTCACAGTGTCCTGGACAAGGACTGAAAACAAATGGGGCAGGAGGCTTTAGTGCAGAGCTGGGATATTGAAACAGTACAGATACAAAGAATAAGCTGCAGGTTCAGCAAGGCAAGCTGCTGGCTTCAGGTTTGGGCTGCAGGATTGAACCCAGTAAAGCAAGTAAAATATTGCAGAGGAGCAGGCAAAGACTGTCATGGAAAGGAAAGCACCACTGCTTGTTTGCCTTCCTCTCAGTGTACTGCAAGGAGCATCAACAGCTAAGCTGCACCTCATGGGCTGGTCCTGCATCTGAGGCATTGCCAGCACCCACAGGTCCATCTTGTCTATTATTTTACAAGAAATCACAGCAGCTCTTCCCCTGATGGAAACTCGCTGTGTGCTCTTGGATTTAGGGGCGGAGGAACGCTGGGGGCTGGCTGGGCCAAGATTGAATGTGTTTGCACATTCCCTCCCCTTGTAGGATTGAATCCCTGTCAGCCCAGTGATGGATGCACTGCTGAGCCAGTGCATCTGATAACCACAATCATTAACTAAATTGTTGGAGGGTCAGGGGTTGGAGGGCCAAACACCATCCCTGCTCCAGCTTTTATAAGATTCCTTTGTGACACTGTGTGTGAGCACAAGCCGTGTGGGCAGGGAAAGCCACTGCCAGGGGCTGCCATCGTGGCTGAGCCACAGGGGGACATGGTGACCAAGGGACAAGCTGTTTGCACAAGGATGGGGAGAAAATTGCAGGGCTTAGGTTGCTCACTGGATCTGCCCTGTGTTTGGGAATGGATGCAGGGTTTCCCCACACTCACATCTTCGTTTGCCTTTCTGCAGAAGAAAGGGCACTGTGGTTGAACTGGCTTCCACTCCTCTTCCTCACTGCCCTCCCCCTTCTCCCTCCCTGGAAAAGGTCATTCATGGGCCTCTCTCCTTGCTTCATCAGGGCCTCCCTGAAATTTCTTTCTCTCACACACATGCCCAGGATCTTTTCTGGAGAATTGCCCTCCATTGACTTACATCTGATGCACAAACATGTGCAGATCCCAGGGAGGCAGTTACTTTCCCAGGCAGATGTCTCCAAGTGTTAAAAAAATAATCAGCTGCAAGCTGGGATGCTCCTATTCATCCTGGAGGGCAAATTGCAGCGGAAAGAAAGGGATGTGACTGTCCCCTGGCTCTTTATAGAGGGTCTGTTTCTTAAGAGGCTATTGAACCAGATTCAATGCACCACTGAGGCATCCAAGAGGGGATTTAGGGTCTTAAGATTTGCCTGTGGGCACCAATACACACTTTGTGAACAAATAGCCGGGATCCTGAAAAGGTTATCAGGCTGACAAAAGAGGGGGAAGAAGCAATCAATTCACATTGGGGCAGAGAAGAGAGAATGAGAATAGGACAACATGGCAGCAGGGTGCTCAGGTGGGCCCAAGGCTGAGAGAAAAAATCCTGTGATGAAATTCCTGAGCAGAGACAAGTACTGCCCAGCAGCTTAGGGAAATACACTGGAAAAAGTGTAGAGGGAAAATGTGTGATATTAAGTACATCCACTTCAGTGACTAAAAATACTTTTGTTCATTCTTCAGTGTCACAGGAAGACATTTTTGTCATAGCTTATTTAGACAGCTGCCTGCAAATAATCAGGTTGACTCCTATTCTGTCAGTAACATAAAAAAAAAAAAAAGGAAAAAAAAAGGAAAGGAAAAAGAAAAGAAAATGCCATTCCTTAAATAAATTCAAACTTTCTGTGGGAACATGTAGCTTTCAACCAAAAGTGACTTTGTAGGAAGTTGCATTGGCACTTTCTTGCCAAGGTCAAGATATTCTCTCAGCCTTTTCTAAGAGCCGCCTTCTTTTTTTTCTTTCCTTTTTATTTTTGAAACAACTTTTCATTAATTTTTAATGCATATTCTACAAACAGCAGTGTACTTCAGAAAACACTAAGCCTGGAAAAAGAAGCATTGATTGTATTGATGGAAAATGTTCTTCTGACATCTGAAGTCCCACTTGCACCTTTCCAAGGAGATTTCAAACTTTTTTTTAAGTTATGTTTTGGTTTGAAAACAAACTCAGGTTTCAAAATCATGTAAATTTGTGTCCCTCTACTCTGTCAGCAAAGGAAATTCTCATCCTGTGTAATTTTACTAATTTCTCCCAGAGACCTGTGTAATTTTACTCATTTCCCTCCACAGACCTGTCATCACCAGCACTGCTGCCAGGCAGAGGGACAAGGAGTGGCAGAGCTGGCAGAAAGCCACTTATGGGCCGTGAGGAATGGGAAAGCCTGTGAGAAAAAAACAAGCAACCACCCCCAGTCCCGGACATTCTTAAACTAAAAAGCCACAGGTATCCAAAGTGAGGGCTCAGGGCTCTTGTCCCTGCTGCAAATATATCAATATCCACGTGACTAATCATCCACATGACTGCAGAGAGAATTCCTTGGGGAACATGTGTGAGATGAGTGGAAGGCAGCAGGGTGCAGAGACCCTGTGAGCATCCCTTGGTGAGGGGGGTGCTGCAGGCAGCACCTTCTCCAAGTTCTCTCCAAAGAGTGTCCCAGGCGGTTTGTGGTCTGGGCTCTGGCTCAGGAGGGCTGTGCTACAGTGGCTGTATTAACCCTTTGACAGGAGACAACCTGGCTGCAGTCCTTGGGGAGGTGCAGGCAGAAATGGAAGCAGAAGGTGGCTGGAGAGGGAGCCAGGGGATATCAATTTTCATGGCACAACACAGTAGGGAGAAAAAACTGCTGAAAAGCAGAATATTCAGAGGTACTTTTCTTCAGCTGCTCCTGGAGTGACTCCACTCCCAGAAATGTCAGACTGGCACTGGGAAGCCTCACTGCAGGCTTTCCAGCGTGGTCACAAACTGGAGGGAAGGAGACTCTGCAGAGAGGGTAACAGCTGAAGGACTAGCACAGGCACACAGGAGTGCCCAGATTAGAAGGGATCCAAATTCCTGGGCCATGGAACGCTTGCCAGACAGGTTCTTTCATTTGCACCTCCAAAATTTGAGGGCTTTCCATGAACACAGTGTCTTCATACCACAATGTTTGTGGAAGGCGATGCGTGTGCCCGGGGCTGGTCCACATCAGCAGCACAGGGCTGGGGTGCTGGGCATGCTCTGAGGTCACAGGCAGGCTGGCCATCCCTCCCTGGCAGCTGTCTCCAGACCAAACATGAGCCCAGGCCTAGGGAGCAAGCCTGGGAACGTTTCTGTGTATGGGCAGAAGCCAAGCAGGTGCTCTCAGAAGTCCTCATTAACGCTCCATCAAGAACTCCGCTTCTGGATAAAATGGGGAAGGCAGAAGAAAGAAGCTGCTCTAAAAGCTGGCATTATGCAGTAAGTTTTTAACACATGTTCCTCTCCTGTGCCTTTCTGTCCTGCCCAAAGAGCCCTTTAGCCCATACTCAGCAGCTGGATGGTGTCCCAGTCCCACTGCAGATGTGTGGGCTCCAAATCCTCTGCACTTGACTCCTCCTTTGGGAAACCACTCTGAGGTCACTTGGGAAACTTGGCATCCAGAGGTTTCAGAACTCTGTCTGACTCAGAGGTGCAGGAGCTGCTGCCATGAGCTTGGTTTGTGAGATGACTACACACAACATCTCTGCCATGGGAGTTGATTAATGCCACCCAGGCCGTTGCTGAAGTGTTTGCTGAAACACCTCTCTCCTTTACCCAAGATGGGTATTTTTTTATTATTTATTACTCATAAGGAAGACAAGTTTGTCACATTTGTAAGCCATGGGCTGCTCTGTGGCATCCAAACAGCTTTGCAGGAGAAGGCTTCTTGGTCTCCTGTCCAGATTGAAAGCAACAAATATTAAATGTTTCTTCTTCTGAAGACCAAAAGGTTCACAGCAAGGTAAGTGTGAGTATTCCTGTGCAAAGTCTTTATATTTTAAAGGAGAAATTATTTGATAACCCAACATACCCCAAGTAATGGCCCCCTTCAGTGACCTTATTTTGTGGATTGGTGGCTGAAATGATGACATGTTCTTCACTGGAGTCAGCCAGCTGTGGGCAGAGGATTCTTAAATTGTCACCTGAGACCCAACACTGCACAGAGGGCAGCAAAACACTTCCAACCAAGCTAATAATCCCCAGGAAGGAATTTGTTTTTTGAACGTGAGCAAGGTCCCCAAGAATCCTTTGGAGTTATTGACTACCGCCTTGTTTGGGTTTTTTTTTTGTTTGTTGTTCTTCTGTTTGGGTTTTTTTTTTTTTTTTTTGTGTGGTTTTTTTTTGGTGGTTTTTTTTTTTTTTTTTTTTTTTTTTTTTTTTTTTTTTTTTTTTTTTTNTGTGGGGTTTTTTTTTGGGGGTTTTTTTTTTTTTTTTTGTTTTTTTTTTTTTTTTTTTTTTTTTTTTTTTTTTTTTTTTTTTTTTTGTTTTGTTTTTTGGGGGGGTTTTTTGAGTTTTTGGGGTTTTTTTGTTTTGTTTTGTTTGTTTTGGTTTGGTTTGGTTTGGTTTGGTTTTGGTATTGTCAGTATTTCAGGTGCATTCTGTAAGAAATGCAGGATATGACCTAAGTTTGAACTGAATAAAACTTCACAAAGGACCTGCATTGAGAAAGGACTTTCTGTAGCAGGAAGGACAATTCAGTGAGGATCAATAATTGCGTCCAGGAAATGGAAATGGGAGATTAACTGAGCTGCTAATTTTTCTGCCCTTGTAGATAGCAGGCCAGGCACTAGCTGGCCAGGGAGTAAGGAGGCTTTTCTCCCTGTTCCTGGTGCAAACAACCAGTGTTCCTGGCTCTTCTTCACCCCAGGCAAAGCCAAAGACACAGTGGGGTGAGCGTAGCACTTGGGTTTTTCTTGGGATGGAGTGGAGCTGGAAGGTGTCTGCCTACTCTGCACACCAAACTGAACACAGAATGAAGACTACATGGAGGGCTTCCTTTTGGTGTTGAGCTAAGCAACACATGGAAAGGAGAGCTCTTTTTCCAGTGAGCAGAGCTGGCTGTCGAGTCCTACATCTTGAACTTTCTCACCCCAGCTTTCTCTCAGAGATTCAGGCCCTAAAAGCACTGATATAACTATGCACAAATAGTCAGGTTCTAGATGGTGAGACATTGTTCCTCCAGCATTCAGATGCTGTTGGTGTTTTTATCCTTTTCCTTTTTAATGGCATTAGAAATGCCCCTACACTAATGCTTAGAGCCTGCTCCACCTTCAGTGTTGAGTCAATACCCCTCCTTCCAGCATGGACTCAAAACATCAGAGACTGCTCCCCACAGCACTGTCATCAAACCTGTCCTGGCTGGTCAGGGATAACGTCTGAGATGCCAACACCCATATCCAGTGCAGTACTGGGCCCTGAGTTGTTTCTCTGCCCCCATGTTGTATTTTCATCACATTTATCAAGCCATGCCATCTCTGAACAGCACACGAGTATTTTGTCAGGTTCCATATAGATAACAAACTATCTTTTCTTTCCATCTTTTAAAACCTCTTGTTTGCTCTTTACTCATTTCCTTTTGCTGATTGAATCTGCTGCAGAAATGAGCCGTTGCATGGTGGCTCCTCTGAGCTCCTGGAAGAACCCTGCACTTGGGCACCATCCCACAGAAGCCATCAGCTCCTTGTCCAGGGTGGCCACCTCCCCTGGAGATGCTTGCCCAGCACCTGCTGCCCATAGGATCTCAGTCACAGGAGGGTCTTATCCCAAAGTTTAGTCACAGGCCCTTTCCAGAGCCTGAGGAAAGGATGAAACATCCTGAGTTTTGGAAAGCATTTGTGGGAGACCAGGTTTCTGATGCTGATTGGCAGGGATATATGCAATCCATCACGGATCTAAGAGGCAGGGGAGAAAGGCAGAGGCTTAGAGCCTCCTTAATTTTAGCAAAGAGGATTGAGAGACAGCCTGATACATATGCTCTGAAGAGGTGAATATATTCAGCTCTTCTGGGTTCTGCAGCATCACCAAGGCATAGAAGGACAAGAATTTTTGGACCAGAAGAAAAGCACATGAGTGAACAACGATGGTGACCAGTTTCTGGGGAAAAGAGAGAGGTGCCCCATCTCCCAGTGTCTTCAGAGCAACAGGAGCTTCCAGTGAAGCAAGCTACTGAGTGGCTGAGCTCAGTGATCTGTGTAAATCCAGATTTAGCAATTCCTTCTGGCCATAAACACTACAACCCTGTTGGTTCTCACAGTTTACCAGTGGGAAAGGGCCGAATTTGGTAAACTCAGACATAAATGTCACATGCTATATTTATACAAACCAGTGCAGCTCTCTCCTTGTAGGGGAGCAGCCCTGTCCCCATGTGGCAGCAGTCACTCATCAAAGGCTAGCAGCAAGTCTGGGATGGAGGGACAATCCCTGGGAGCGTGGCTGGAAGCTGTCTACAGCTGTCTGGTTGTAGTGGTGGTGCTGGCATCCCAGACTGGCCTCTCCACTTCCAAGGAAGCTCAGAGGCAGAGGGGGAGGATTCTGTGCTCCCAGAAAGGCACTTACAAGAGGTTTGGTGTTGGCAGCATCCTGAAGCACCCAGCCAGGAGCCTAACACAGAGGGCAGTGCTGTTTCTGGAGACAGGAGATAAACAGCATTCACATGGCTGTGATCAGATCTGATATTGCTCTACTTCATCTCACATTCATATAAATGCAGTTCTCAGAAAACCCAGAGAGACCTAAGCTTTACCAGCCCACTGATCCCTGAAATAACAAAAAAATCCAAATGAGGTAAAACCCTGCAAGAAATATAAACTTTGCAACTCCCTAAACCCACTTTGGTTCCAGACTGTTGCTCTTGCAAGACAGAAGAGAATTTCCAGCTTTTGTCTGGAATTCGGCTTCACCTCCTGTGCAGGAATCCCGGGCACCAGCCCTCTCTCTGTTCCCTGCAGGTAACACACACGTGCAGTTACAAATGCTGCTAACCCACCTGAGCTTCAGCACTAGTTTTTTGTGAGACTCGTGGCATTAACCAGACCTCCTCTGAACGGATCTCGAGCGTGGAGGGTAATGCAGGAGCAGTGTGAAACCCATGGGTGGGGGGAGTAACCAGAGCAGCAGCATCGCCATGGCGATGGAGATAAAGGGCATCTCTCACACCACAGCTGATGAGTGACATGGTTTCTAGCCCTTTCAATGCCTTGAAGTGTTTTCCTCCTTGACTCAAATTAGAAGTACCACAACTTGAAAACAATTAATGACCCCTTGGAGGGAAAAAAAAGAAAAAAAAAAAGAAAAAGCGGCAATTTTTCTTTCTATTTTTAAGTCTTGCTTCACCACAATAGCTCCAATATTTCACTCCTGACTCAAAGGCAAAGTCTGAGGGAGCAGGATATGCTGTAGGGTATCTCTCTTGCCACACTATTCGTGTTATTTTCAAGTTCCTCTCTCCAGGGCTGATCTTGGCAGCAGATCAGAGCGCTGGGGCAGCACAATGTAAACTGGAGCCATTGTTACTCCATCTCCCTC
This sequence comes from Nicator chloris, assembly GCA_013400495.1. NCBI lineage: Eukaryota > Metazoa > Chordata > Aves > Passeriformes > Pycnonotidae > Nicator > Nicator chloris. Next base: position 312,160 of record WAAE01007606.1, read on the forward strand.
TCCTCATCGCTGCAACAACATTTCCCCACACGCCTCCCTGCAAATTGTTGCATGTCCCGTCCTGCTTCCCACCCCCCTCCAAAATCCATTAGGCTGCTGCAGTTCAGCTATTCATCTAGCCCCCTCGGAGGCACTGAAATAAAGTGGTTTCTCTTTGCTGGCTGACGTTGTGCAGGGTTTTGAGAACGGGTCTCAGTGACAGCAGTGGGTGGCTGAGCTGCTGGGCTGCCCAGTGTTTCATGTCATGTGCACCAAGCAGGCAGAAGAGGGTAGTAGGGAAGTGGGCAGCTGTCAAAATGGCCTTAAATTGCTTCATTTTCTTCCATCACCTGGTGAAGGCACAGCTGTGGGTGTGGTACAGGGCTGAGGAGGTGACCCCTTCTCATGGGATCAGCCTGTTGTGCTGTCTGAGGAACATACCTGGGCTTGGATCAATACAGCCAGGTGGCTTTGGCTCATGGAGCCAGAACTGAGGATAAGCTGCAGTATCAATGGAGAGCTCAGGGCCTCAGTCTTCATCACTGGGGACTGGTAAATGGCAGCTGTTGCTGGGACTTTTCCTTACAACTTTGAGGCCCTGATATACATAAATACGATGTATATACATGTGTGCATCTGTGTTCACTCTGCCAACAGCACAAAGCCAAAAGGAACAGAAAAAAGCCAAAGCCACCCAATCAGCACGACCAGCTGAACCTCAGCTGACCCACGTTGCTTCACGTGGGTGCTTGATACCCGGGCCCCAGCAGCTGCAGCAGAAGGAGGCTTCAGCAGCAAACCCAGCCCTCTCCCACAGAGCTCCTCAGAGCCACCCTCTGCCCACAGGCTGCCCAGGCTGCTGCTGGATGGCACCCAAGGTGGGCTGGGAGCAGCAACAGAAGTGACATCCATGGGAGTTCACTGCCAACTTCAGTGAAACAGGATCAAGTCTTCAGTCACTTGGCAACCTGCTTTATCAACCTGAACTTATATCTCTCTCTGCTGCTGTTTTTCCAAGGGCTATTCATGGTTCAAAGCTGTAGACAATGCTGTTCCTTTCTTCACTCACTGCCACCTAGTTATCTCTGGCAGAGTGTGACTCTGGAGAGAAGCAATTTGAGAGAGGAAATACATTGGAGATGGAAATAGCATGGAAGATACAACAAGGATTCGACTTTCTTCTTTCTATCTTATTCAAGATTATGTTTCCTGACTGAATCCCTGAAGACATTCGAGTTGTTCTAAAAATTATGAAAGGAACAAAAGAAATGTTTTCATGCACATTGCAGAGAATCCAGAATGATTCTGCTGATTTCCAAAGTGTAGAACTGGGAAATGGGGGTTGGCACTTGGCCCTTGGCTAAAGCATTAAATAGAGGGAAGGCCCAGGGGCCTGGAGGAAACAAACGTGTGTCCCAATCACATCTATACATGGGAACATTTGTGTCAGCATCCCAGTCCTTAGCCCTTTGGAAAATTCATCTTGGTCTCTGCAAACATTCCATTTCATAAAAAATTCGGTAGGTGGACAAAAAGTTATAGAAAGGGATAATTCTACAAATAATACCGTGACAGGATGGGGTTTTGTTGAAAGAAATGACTGATGAAACCCAAAGCCATAGGTTTCAAACCTTGGGTGTGCTCCTGTTCCTTGGAAGTTTGCTGGATCAGCTCATCTGCATGGTGAGGAAGTTTGTCTTCTCGTCCTGGGCTTACCCCAAGTTTCCAATGTTTACACCAGAATTTGGCTCAGGAGCTCTCACAGGCTTCATTCATGGAAAGGTGCAGTAAAACAAGTGCACACAGACACAATACAATTTTTAGAGCAAGGGTTTTGCAATCTGGAAAAACTTTTCTTGAAAGATGTTTTGGTTTAGGGTAAAATTTGGGAAAGAACTTTTTAAAATTTGATCTTTAGGAAGTAAGCTTAAAACTGTATTTCTTCTCTTCTTCTAAAGTCATCCTCCCATGGGTGAATCTGATTGGATTGATTTGATATTCTGAAAAAAGGTATACATAGACACCAGTTATATGATAAGTTTGCAATGAATTAACAAAACAACGAAGAATGAACAGAATAAAAAAAAGTTACAGGAAAGTTTTAAAGACAATAACCTTGAGAGAGAAAAAAAACAAACCTATTTTTGCCTACTTAGCTGACCTGCAGAAATTAAGGCTAAAAGGTCACATACACCCCAGTGGGATGGTCCAGTGGCTCTGCTTGGAGCAGTTCCCTGAGGATGGAGGGTGCTCAGGGAAGCATCCCATGGGCAGAGCTCCTGCCCTGCCCCACCCCCTGGGACACTTGCACTGGCCAGAACACTGGGGTACAAAGTGGCACCAGGACATGAATGTATCCCCTCGTACCACTGGGGCTGTGTGTTGGAAAGCCTCACTGAGAGTAGCTCTGAAGAGATCCAGAGCTGCCAAAATGCCCAAACTGAAACTTTCTGCCTGTTTTAATCTAATCCAGCATGATTGCAAAGCTTTTTCCTGCCTGATCCCAAATGGATTTTCAGGCAGGGAAATTTATGAGAAGTAAACAGCTAGAGTTAAATAAACACTTGCAGGCCTCTGGCTATCCTGGCAGGGGACAAAAAAAACCCAAAAAACCAAACAACAACAACAAAAAAACCCTGACAGCAAATATTAGCAACAGATTTTTAACAGGTGGAGGAATTATCGTACGTATCTAGTAAAGAAAACAAAACAGGCACTCCTAAATCACCAGCACTGATTTAAACATGAGCTTTTAAATATAGTGTGTGAGCAGCAAATGAGTTCTAATTGAGGAAAGCTGTAAACAAACAGCAGCTTTCATCTGCAGCATCACGCGCGATACGGGCCCTGTGCTGGGGCTGGACTGTGCTGCCACAGCCCAGGCCTGGCAGTGGAGATGGGAATCAGCTCTGATCTCCTTAAGGAATGTTAAGGCATCCTGGAGCAGTGAGGAACAGCAAACCTGGGTTCACACTTCTCAAAGTCTGGACGGGCAGAAGGAGCACTGCCAGGTCAGTGAAGCAGGCATGCAGCAGGATCCTGGGGCTGCTCCTTGTCCAGGTGCTGCAGAGACCCAGAACAACCTTTGGGAGCACTCAGCCTGCCATGAGGGACACTTTTTAAAGCCACCTTTGAGAGACCTCATTTCTCTTGAAATAAGAGAGGTGAGGGCCCTTTCCAGCACCTGTGTGGGCATCTGATCTGTGCCACAGTCACTCATCATCTCCTGCTCTGGAATAAGACCTGCTTCTAGGTCTATCAAGCACCATGACGTGTCTGAGGAGCAATCTGGGAGTCAGACAAAGGAGGGAATGTGGCTGGGGAGCAAGCCTGTGAAAGACAGCTGGGGCTGTGGTCAGAAAGGAAAGGTCTGCTGCAGCAAAGCAGGCACAGTTAATGCTCAGCCTGTGATGCAAGAGCGGGGGAGATACAGCATGTCAGGAAACATCTACGCAGTGCAGATACAATCAGGCTGAAAACACACAGAGCATGCCAAGGAAGTAACCTTGAATGTCTGCTGGTATTTTTCTCTGGAAAGCAACAACAGGATATTACAAAAGGACAGAAGCATGGACATGGTTGCCAGTTCTTACCAAGATACATAAATTACCTGCCCTGGAAATGAGCATGAAAAGTGTTTATGCCCAGACCAGGGCGCCTTAAAAGGCCAGCCCTGGCTGCACTTGTAGCACTGCCCCACTGAGCTGTCACGGTCAGGAGGTTTTGACAGCGGGGTGGTCACATTCAGCATTAGAACTCAGCCTTTCCACTGGGTGTGCAGGGAACAGGCCTTGGAAAACACTCCCACTGCAAGAGGGATGTCCTGCACCAGCCACACTGTGTGTGTCAGGCATCTGCTGCTGGGAAGAAGCAGCTAGCCTGTATTCAGATTTTATTTCTAGAAGTTTTAATCTCTCTCTGTCCCTATAAATGATTAATCGCTCTGATGAGTCAAACCAGAAACTGGCAAATCAAAGCCACCCTTGTTTTGAGAGCACGTTGCCCACAAACCCCAGTTTAGCACCATGCCCCACAGCAGGAGAAACACAAACCCCGGCAGAATATAGCACCCGCAGCTCCCAACCTTCAGTACCCAAATTTAGGCATGTAGATAGAGCAGCTTAACCCCGAGGATTGCTGGGACCCATATAGACCACCAGAGTCAAGGGAAGCAGCAGGTGCTTGGAAACACTGCGAATCAAAGCACCCGTTCAGGGCACTAAATATAGAGCAAAATTCAAACACCCAGGCTGGAAAATGTGGGCCATGTGCTCCCTCCACTGCCCCGTGGGACCCACACACCCAGGCTGCTGCCACACGATGCCCGTAGAAGGTGCTGGGTCTCTGCTCCCACCACCACTGCCCATTAACAGGTTTTTATCCAGGGTGACACGGTGCAAAGAGGGTTCTCCCCCTCGCTTTTTCAGAGGGTATTGCTGCACTTGAGATAACCCCGCTGGTTTATCTGCACTGAAAGCAATGTCAGCAGACTGTCAGAACACCTCCCCGGGGACCTGCCGTGGCCGTGGGGCCTTGGGGCCGTGCACCAGGGCTGTCTCTGTGCCACCACGCCAGGGAGCCTCACCAGGCTGGGGGTGGCATCCAGGCACAACCCAGTGGCCCGGGGAGCCCAGGCAGCACCCTTGCACTTCCCAGTGCATGCTTCAAGAACCTCTTGAGAAAGCAGAGCTCTTCACTGCTCTTCACTGCTCTTCACACAGAGAAGTTTTTCTCCTCTTTCTTCTTTTGGTTATCATCCAATTTAAAAATAATAATAAAAAAAAAGGTTGACGAGAAATAGGGAGTAGAGCCTGCTGATCCACGCTTACCTTTTAACTTGCCCAAGTGTTCAGCTCCAGCAGTTTTGCCTCCCATTAAGAAGCTGCTGCACTCATCATTTCAGTTTTCTTTTGGGAAGTGGGGATGAGAAAATGCTGCAGCAGTTGAGCCTGCAGTGCCCTGTGGAGGGAACAGCCCTGTCTGGGAGTGTTTAACCCTACAGAAGGCAGAGCAGGTCAGGGATATCACCTCAGCCAGAAAAAGGGCTGGTTGGCACATTCCCTGCACAGGCTGACTGGGGGATTCAGTGCTGAACAGCCCTTTCTCTCAGCCCTTTGCTCCTCCTTGTAAGTAACACATGGAGGATTCTGGAGTGCAGCCCAGCCCTGCAGACATACATCAGTGAGGGGACCACCAAAGAGGGAAGCACTCAGATAAGCCACATGGCAAAAGGAGAAACAGATACAAACTGTCCCATAATTTCTAACCCATGAAGAGGTCAGGCCCTGGGTCCACAGCTAAAGAGGGAACAAAAGGAGGGACAACCCCCTTCTCCCCAACAGCTATCATATGCTATTTTGAAATGATGCCACACCTACATGTTTATTTGAAACAATAACTCCTAGATACACAAAACTAATTTTGAGCTCCTTTTTCGAGCACTTGCAGGTATCAGGACCTAGAAAAGCCCTGCCATAGGATTTCTTCTGCTCCTAAAACAATGAGCTGTCTGAAGCCGTTGTCAGACATGGGTAAGCTTTTCCTAAGAGGCAGCCTAGTGATGAACCAGAGCTGATGCTCTCTGATAGATAATGGTGGGGAGAAGCCTCCTGGGCTGCTCTCTTCACAGTTTGAGCAGCCACATGTCTGCCCAGGGCTGGGCACAGGGCAATCAATGGCCACCAGCCACCCACCCCTTCCTCCTCCTCCCTTCTGTGTCTCCAGCAGCAAACCACACGTGGTGGAGGTGCAGCATGAACGTGGCCCTTTTGGCCTCATCTTGGAGAGTGCAGAGCTGTGGATACACCCCTTTTGAGACAGACTGTGCCAGCTGTGACTTGTGGCACAGCTGTTCAACAGCAGGGAAATTGAAGAGGGATGAACCAGTGCAATGTGGTACCTACATAACCCTCATCTCTAGATCTCACTAATGTAGCATTTGCCAAAACACGATCTTCTTCCACAATCACTGATGCCCACATCCTTTTCAGCCTCCTCACTGCTGGGAAGGCTGCAGGGCTTGTTCCTGTACTGCCTGTGTGCACAAATCCTTGCCATTGGCATATCCACCCACTCCAATCCTGCCCCAAATAAACATGATCACAATGCTCAGGCCTGCTGTGGACCCCCACAGCCCAGTGCTCCTTGCAGACACTCATGGCAGAGTGAGCTTCTCAAGGGATCCCAGCACTCAGAACAGTGAGATTCAGACAGCTTTGCTCTAACAAGAACCAGGAGCGTGCAGAGCCAAGGCATGAAAAAATCACCTCTTCTTCCTCATCAGTCTTGAAACCAACATGGGTCAAAAAGAAACCAGTGCACCAGGGATGGTTGAAAAAGGACCTGAACAGAGTATAGAACAGTGCTGGCCTTTGTGGGGTGCCCAGATGCTCTTCAGTTTGGTCAACCTGACTCCAAATGGACAGAGAATAATTTGGAAGGGCAGAGAGGTCATATAGGAAAACCACCTGGAGACCTGGAACAGGTCTGCAAGTGGAAAGAGAAGCAACTGTGACTTTGAACTCCAAGACCTAGGGAGAAAGTGGTGTCTGCACTGCAAATCTCAAATGTTTTGGAGATGGAGAGGGAACAACTGCTCGCTGTTTTTTACATCACCTTATTGAGGAACAGGTTCACAACAGACAGAATCAAGTGCTTTCCCACCCAGTTCACGGTGCAGTTGTGGAACTCATTGCCACACGATGTCATGAAGGCCTAAAGCATAAAAAGGATGATATGATGCTACAGAGGAAAGGTGCCTATCAAATACGACCCTAAACTGCTGACTGAAAGAGCTGGATGGGTGTGAGAAGGGCTCATGCTGCTGTCTTGCACTTTCTGTAAGCATCTGCCACCGGCCACTGCAGGACAGAGGATGCTACAGTAGATGGACCTTTGATCTGCACCAGTACAGCTGTTGGCTGAGCAACTTCCACCCACAGGTGGGGCTTCATTAATGAATAGGTGGGGTTATGCCCAGAGTTATGCCTGCAGGCAGATGGCCAAGCCTTCAAAGGGCCTTCTGTAGGCCGCTGCCACAGCAGTTTCCAAACCTGCTCCACAGCTCCCTGCCCAACCTCCTCTCACAGCCTATCAGCACAGCAAATCTGCCACAGGGAGAAGTCCCCTCCAACCCAAGCCTCCTTCAGATGGGTGGGAGAAAAGATAGGATAGCAGCTGAGAAAGACCCACAAGTTAACAAGTCTCTCCCTACCCAACAGGGCTGAAGGGTTGCATTTGGTTCTTTTCTTTTGCCAGAGCATTTGAAAGTGACAGCCTCTCTTGGGAACCCAAAGGTCAGAAAACTTCGTGCCTCCCTAGTCATGGTCCTGCATCCTTACACAATGTCACATTTACACCTGCAAAGTGATCCTTCTGTCTTATCCACCACTGTAAACCAAGAATTCTTAGTTTGACTTCAGCAAAGCACATTCATTCCTTGTGTCTCAGTGGTTATAAAGAGTAATATGGATGGAATACATTAATACGAGCGAAAACATGACATCTCCTCAATATTGCATAAGTTTTCCATTATTTTTTCCCATCTAGAAAAAAAACTGAAGCAGCTTTCTTGCCAAGGAAAAAAATTAAATGGAGCTTTTCTTCTGAGCTTCTAAAGATTGGCTCATTGGTCCCTCAAGGTGGTTGATTTATGTACCCCTTTCATAAAGATAGTGCAAAGTATCCTTTGAGAAGGATTTCTACAAAATCATGCTGATTGTCTGTGGAAAACCCCAGATTATTAACTTTGAAGCAGGACAGGTGGGTCTCTGTTCAGCTATTTTTTAATGTACACTGCCCTGTACATTGCCTGTTTCTTCTTGCTCTAGAAATAGTAAATACAAGATAAAAAGGAGCTTCGTATAAACCATCCAGATTTCCTAGACAGATACAATCTAGCTTTTCCAAGGGAAAAGGTGGCTCAATGAACCATGAAACTTGATTCTCGTAAAAAACCCCAAAGTTCTTACTTAGGAATATTACCTATGACATCCATTTATAAACTTTTGATTGCAAGCACATGTTTACTATCAAATGGTTGAAGAAGAGATATTTTTGCACTTAGACTAAGTCCCTGTCACACTGAAAAAATATACAGATCATAATGTATACAGAGCAAAAGCAAGAAGTTCCACATATTCATACAGAAAAAAAGATGGACTTGGGAAGGATTTAGTCACCTCTCATTCTCGAGGGGACCTTTTGTTCCTTTACTGTTTTATAAGCACATTCTTTATCCCCCCACTTGTGATGAAACAAGAACACAGGGCTAATCAGGGACTGCTTTGCAGCACTGAACAGAGCAAGTCAGAGAGTGACACAATTTTTTCACAGCAAGAGCAATATTCTAAGCTTGATACAAGCACCAGTGTTGAGAATGGAGGAAGAGCAAAGACAACCTCTACTCCTCTCACCCACAAGAAACCTCGTGGAGATCACTACTAGACTGCCTAAGGGATGCCAACTGCCCAGGACAGCTCACAAGCTACTTGGACTGTTCTTCAGGCTCATCCTTTCTCCAGTGCATCCAAAGCACTAGGATGGCCCACCAGCACTCAATAACCATGAGGGAGTTCAATTCAATCACACATATCACATCTCTAACACAAACTCCTCTGCAAATTTATTACACGCTAACCCCATACCTTTTGTCCAAGTTTCCTCACAACTAGAACAGCAACTGGTGTCCTCTGCAGCCTTCAAGGCAGTGACTGAAATGCTTTTCAACCCTGAGCTTGTTCTTGAAAAGTTTTGGGCAGAGTGAGTTATTTTGCTGGATACATTAACTTTCCATCCAAGCGCAGTCTGATCTGAGAGGAATAATTACATGGCCTGCTGGAGAACAAACCAGACAACAGCAAATGGCTAAAAAACAATTGAGCTCAGCAGGTGTTTCAGGTTAACATCAGGTCTTGGAAAGAGCATCAGGGAAGAAAAATTAACCCTGAACTACTCATTGCTGAGAAGAATCACAAGAGTCCATTTATTAGTTTGCCTCATTATGTAGTTCTTGTAACAGAGAGGATTCTGGCAGCACCATAATGCTTAGCACATGTGCATCAGCAAGAAGTCGAGATGCAAGAGTTCAACATCTCCTGTAAAAATAAATCAAGAGGAAACAAAACTACATGCTTCTCTACTAAGGTGAGATGAAGCATGTGGAGACATACATTTAAGAGCAGCACAGAAATAAGGTCTGCATAAAATTGATCAAAGTTAATTTGTGCAAGTCAGAAAGTTTACTTTTTGTTTATCCTCCTAACCTTATTCATCTTGTTTTACGTATCTCAGTGTACACAACTCCCTCCTCACATGAAGGAGACCTCAAATAATTCTTGGTTTTGGCAGGGAAAGAGCACTACAAAATTGAACATTTGCTTGTGGTGGTTTTGTGAATCCACAGGGGAACAACTCCTGGACACAGGATCAGTCCCCTCTGTTTAGAACAGGGAGTGATGACCACTGGTGTGCCCCCTTTATTTTATATGCTACTTCAGTACTGGGAAGAAGCAGAATTAGCACCTTTGGGAGCAGTGAGCCAGCTGATGACTACACTACTGAACAGCAGTGACCATGGACCAAACATATATAAACCTATTATTTCTCCTTTCGAGAAAGATAATAGCATTAGACTTTGAAAACTGACTCAGCTGAGAGTTGTTTCTGTCACAGTGAAGACAAGCAAATACTCTAAGAAAAGCAATAAAAAGTAGCTGTATGATGACTGGAATAAAAGCTCTGCTAGGATCTAGAATTCTGCCTCAAATGATGATAGCTACTAGGAAAAACTCAACTTTTACAGAAATGCATCTTTTACTACATAAAATACCATATACAAAAGAACTGTTACAGGAATAGACCTCAGCTGAGATTGGAGCACGACATGTAAAAGCTCTGAATGGCTGCAGAGTAGAGAAAGGCACTACATCAAAATCCAACACAATTGGGAAAGGATACCTCCTCAGGCTCCTGCGTGCTGAACCAGCCCTCCTCTCACGCCAGGAAGCCAAACTCTGCTCAGACCAGGCTTCACTGAGCAGCCAGGAGGAGAACAACAGGCACATGGAACACACAGAACATCCCGAGCTGGATGGGACCCACAGGGATCATCCAGTCCGACTGCTGGCAGCTAAACACAGCCCTGGTGCTTTGCAGGGAGAGCCCCAGTTTGGGAGCTGGAGGTGTCTCTGAGGCACACGCGGACAGCATCTCCTCCCCAGGCTGTCCGCGCTCGGTGCTGCACGCTCGGTTACGGGAAGCACCAGGATTAAACCCGGCCTTTCACTCCTCCTCTGTTCAGCCTGCTCACAGCCAAGCTCCAAGCGCTTCAAAAGCAAACAACAATCTGAAGTATCTTACACACAATGAGGGAATCATTTTATTAGATTATGGAAGACAGCAGCATTACAGTACAAAAAGTTACAAGAGTAGCAGAAAAAAAGTGGTTTTGGTTTAAATACTCAGGATTATACTGGGGAACATGAGAAGGATAGTACCCTTTTCTAAACTAACTCCTAACCAGGTTATCAAAATAAGTTTTGAATATTTAGCACAAGTAAAAAAGTTACAACAAACATCATTATAAAATGCTTTAATAAATAGTTTCTTTTCTGAAAGGTTTCTTTTTTTTTAAGAACATGTCAAAAAAATGTACTAAAACAGATGATCCTGCAAAGCAAATCCTGCATTCCTGTATAAAATAACTGGTTTCAAAACATTCATGTTTACATTGTTCGTGGGCCAGAGTTTACACTCTCAGACATCCGTTCCTCTCGGTGGTAGGGTAACTAGGTGTATGTAGTGTTATGCTTCTTCAGTAATTAAAATAAACCTATAGTCTGCCCAGTTAACAGCAATAATAAAAGCCTTAAAAAAAAAAAAAGCATAAGCCTTCCGTAATATTTAACCATTTCTACTGAGGTACTCCCATCCTCTGAGCTTGCCAGCCTTTTCCTTTAGAGCGAAAGATGAATAAAGCACAACAGAAACAAGACTGAGGAAAATATTGTTCCCTTCATTAGGCCTGTATTTAAACGCAAAAAAAGTAATACCACATGTAATTAACATATTCACAAAAGAAAAAACAATGCCTCTCTATGTTGGTACTGTACAGTAGATGCACCCGTTAGTGTTCTTGAGATGGGCTGAACATGGGGATAAACAAACATTTCTGGATCTATTTACACGTAAGTGGTTATGTTCCTATGTAAGTACAAATGACCAACAGATTCCTAACATTGATTGTATTAACATTTTCTAATCTGGACATAATACCAAAAAAAGTCTTATAAACTGCCATAGAACCTCCTTTTCTGCAACATAAATTAAAAGGAATGACATGTAAAAAAAAAAAGACCCAAATATTTAACTTATTAAATCAAATATACAGAGTGATTCATTTAATATGTACATATTTACAAAAAAGCACTTTCACTATTAGAAAATAAACTGTGTCAGTTGGGGAACCTAGAGTTCTCACAATTTTACTATATTGATATGGCAGTCTTTGACAGTTGCTATAGAAAAAGTTTAATCTCAAGGCACTTGTCACATGCTTCAATACTGCAATTCTAAAGTAATTAAACAGAAATAAAAAGGCCACTTTTAAACCACAGTTGAAAGATCTCTATATTTTTTTTTGTTCCTATTACAAAGTGTGTAAGGCAAATTTGGAAAAAATCTTACAGAAGCTACTAACGTAACAAGTGCAGTGAGCTGCCATTAATAGAGATTCAAAGTCAAGAAAGCAGTTTAAAGTTCACACAATTTCCTCAACCAGGAGGTTTTAAAGCCACCATTAAATTAGAGCAAGTAATAAAAAGAAATACATTCTGTAAACAGTGTACAGTCTTTTGTAATAAACTTTACACATATTGAAAATACAACCTCTCCTCTGCCACATAGTGAGTGTATTATAAGTAAACTTTACAAAAATAGCAACTATCAAAGATTACTCATTTTTTTTCATCTGACAGTCATTGAATAATTTATACAAGGCTAAAGAAACAAAATAAATTTTATTTATTATTTTTATTTATTTTTTTTACGCAAAATAAAGAAACTATGAACATTTGACTCCAGATATTTTTAGTCCTTGATGCAAAGTGGAGATGTCAATTTTTCCCCTCCCCAGCAAGCGCAGGCGCAGTCTGCCTACATCCCAAATACAGGTTAGTCTCTACTGCCTTCAAAGTTTGATGCATTCACATTTTTTACAGATCTGTTGTCCATTTTGCCTAGTTGATGGGATTTCTTTACTGGACTGCTCTCTGACGTGTCAGACACCTTTGTCGGCAAAGGCTTTGCGAGTTTGTGAGACAGGAATTTGTCCATTTCCTCATCTCTTTCCTCCTCTTCATCCTCCTCTTCCTCATACTCTACATACTCCTCTACTGCATCACAAGTTCTCTTTTGAGGAGATATGAAGTTTTTGCATTCATAACGAATGTCTTTGTTACTGTAAGATCTGTCTATAGGATTTCTTATGGGATTTAGAGGCGCCCACTGGTTATTGGCACCCTCTTCTCTGGGAGGACGGCTTCTCTCTCTCTCTTTTCTTCTCTTCCGAGTCCACCACACGCAGATGATTATACAAGTCAGCCACACAATGCTAAACACCGCACAAAGAATTGGAACCAAATAATCTAGAGGGCAAATGGAAACAAATAAAGTCTCGTGTTAACAGAACAAGATATATAGCACTGGACATTTGCAAGAGAAGTATCCATACTTAACTACAGGTGATCCCCCTGCACCATTTTTAGGAGAAAGGAAGTAAGATGTCTTTACAGCACAATAACAACCGCCTGAATGCACCAGGTCCACCTGAAAGTGCTCTTTACTAGTTTAGTTTTACATGATTAATGATGAGGGAGGAAAGCTCCATTTGAGATCTTTTGTCCCATCCAACAGACAAACTGGTTTTGTTAAGCAGCATCTTTCTCAAGCATCTATGCAAAGCTGGCCAAGAAAACCTGAGTAACCCTGCTAGGATAAGGTTTTTCTCCTAAGAAAAACCTTACCCTAGCAGGAGGCAGGCAATGGAGCACTGTGCCTCTAAGTTGCTCTAGAAGTACTGGCACTTGCACCACAAATATGTCCTGCATTTATCATCAGAAAGAACAGTCCTTTAGCACCAGTATCTACAGACATTTAGGTATCAGTGATCTCTAAAACCATTCAGGTTAGGGCTGCATAACTAAATTGGTCATGCATTCTTCAGCAAGTTCCTGTTTCACCTCAGGATGAAATACCAGAATATTGGCCCTAGAGAGAAGAGTCTTCACTGCTCAGTGAACAAACGAAGTTATTGAGGCAATTGCTTTCCTCCACTCTCCCAATCCAAACCTCACTATAGTGTCTTCCCAACCACATAGACACAGATTATTTCTCTAGGAAAATATTTCTGAAAAATGTATGTATATTTGGATTTCTTCTGCCCCCCTTCCTCAAGACCTGTACACCTAAGAGAGAATAACAACTTCTTTTTGTTCTTCTTGATAAGCAAAAACGCACTCATGGTAAGGGGCAATAAGAGATGAGGTGTTTTTATAGAGAGCAATGGGATTGTTCAACAGCTCTGAAGACAAATGCTGTCAACCCACCACTCTAATGCCTGATCCAAACAAATTCCCTCAGCAGTTTTACGACATCTGCTGACAGAATAACCTGGAAACGACTACACAAAACCAACTGATGTTTCAACACCACGGTCGTTCAAGTGCCTTCTGAGCACGTTCTTATGTGGAATGTGACACGTTCTCAAATGTTTCCTTTTGGTAAAGGGAGGTGAGTGATCTGCCAACATGGTTGGCCTCAAAGGATCTCAAAATTGTATTTTAACAGGATTGCACTCACATGAGTAACTGCTATTATCTCCTGATTTTTCATAAGCAGCCTAACATTAAATCATGAAAGGGAGAAATACTTCAGAGAAAAAGGAGTTCATAACAGCTTCTCCAAGATTATAATACAAAGCTTGCATTCTCACTGCTATCACATCTATTATTTCATCATATGACCATGGATCCAAGTTTACTTAGTAACAGGTTCTTTACACAGAATTTTCAGCATACAGATTCCAAATTCAAACTACTTTTTCTTAAAGCTAGAGGAAGACAATGAAGCATCTAAATGATCATCTCCACCTAGACACTTCAGCATGCCCCAGAAATGAGATTCTCAACACATAAGGCTTCACACCACATTTTCTGATAGGTTTTCACCCACCTTAACCAATAAAGGGGCAGCAAATAAAACAAAATCAAAAAACAGGTTACAGTTTGCTTCATAACAACTCCACTTAAAGAGCTAAGGGCCAGTGGTCAATACTGAGCATGCATATTAAAACGAGGAGTCTGGAAACCATTTTGCAAGAGAACCCAAATTAATGCACTATTTTGGGAGAATCTTTATATCCTACTGAGGTGGGAGGCAAAGTAATCTGCAGCCTTTAGCTCTAGGATTTAATATGCAATCAGAAAAGCCAGAGGCTGAGGTATGTGAAAATCCCAGCTAGATTCCTTATCTTTTACACAACTGCTGTTTAAGGCAAGCACAAAGCAGGCTCACTCCTTCAGGAGGGCTGAGGAAACAGCACATTTGCCAAGACTTTAACAGATGAAAGGCATTTCCTAGAAGGAAAACGCAAGGGAAGCAGAACCAGGCAATCTCCTAATTGTTTGGACTATGGATGGAAGATCTTCCAGAAGATTATGCTGGGGAGGTCTAGGAAAAAGCTGGGAGAGCCTCCTACCATTGTAAGATTTTCACTCTGGGGCTCAGTTGAACTTGAGCCTACCAGCAGTCTTCCACAAGCCTGTCTCCTGCCTCCCCCAGGCATGAACACAGGCATGCAAAACCTCCAATCACATAGCTTGGCACAGCTCTTGGAGAGCCAGAATTTGGAGATAAAGGTCTCCAATCACACTATATCCTCTTAAAGAGGAATGAATGCTACATTTTAAGCCAGCTGTGCACTAGTGAGAAACACATGTTGAAAAAGAGTGAAGTTTTACATCACAGCCAAGTACTGGAAAAAACTAGACATTTTTAACTCTTATTAAGGTAAATAACAGCACACAAGCACTTCAGAAGAGATTGGTATCACACCACTCCTTCCCTCTCCCCATATTTTCATTTCCTCACAGCCTCAGTGCAATAGCATCAAGGGCTGAGGTTGGTTTAAGGTTAATGTAGGAGAATTGGACAGGATTGGAACTGCATACAAGAACAACCCCTGATCTTATGAAAGGTGTGCTTGGGCTGGAGAGCTGGGCTGGAAGTCAGAGCCAAAACTGTGGCAAGAGTATCTGGGCATACCACACTAGGGATGAGGTTAAGTTTAAACTAGCACACAAGCACAGAATCTTGATCTCAAAGCCGCTTTCTCTTCAGTTAGTAACAGCAACTAAAGACATGACCTGGTGGATCATTTTCTCCAATGGAAAGAAAGATAAGAGAAGTCTGACAGCAAGGGAACAGAAAACACACCACCATAGGAGGTATGCATTGGAACCTTACCTGATGATGAATTCCCAACAACGATGGTCTCGACTTTGACTTCAGTTACTGCCAACATAACTGTGCTGTTCTGTCGCTTGGTGATGGCATTTACTATTGTATTAGCAGCATTCTGAATGAGGCTGTTATCTTGTTCATCTCGGTGTGGGACAAAGGACTAAAGGGAGTGAAGGGGGAAAGTAAGAAGTTGTTGCAGTTACCTAACCATGGAAACGTACTTTTTAAATCCAAAACGTCTTAATTGAGTTCACTCGCTTGAATTTGCCTGACAGTAGCTACAAACAGTTCTCTAAAAGCTTACCACAGCAACAGCATGGCTGGCTCTACCCAAACTGCAGATGCAGTGTCAGACTTGGTGGGTAGCACACCTACTGTTAATTTAACATACCTCAAAGGAAAGGCAGCGACTTCCATGTTACTTAAACTGATGAGCTAAACTTAGTCATAGTTTGGAGCAGTTCAAGACGTGGATTATCTAGATAGAAGCTTGGACTGGTAGCAGTCTGCTCTATTAATACCATACACTTTGCTCCCTGCATGGTGGCTCAGCACGCTCTTTACCGTACTAGCAGAGACAAAGAGTCCAGCTTCTGCCTGGATAAACACTTACCATGAAAACAAACTCTTTCTTGTAAGCTAAGCTATACACAGGCATGGAGTGATTGAGCTGTAAATGCATCTAAAGCAAGTTAGTTTGTTAGGGCGACATTTACTTTCATCTACTCAACTTGCAGCTTCTTCCACTTCCCACTTAGTACCTTGTGTTTAAAGAGCATGCTTGAAGCAGCTATGGACTACATGCACAGCAGAAACCTCTTCACAAGAACAATCCAGCCACCTGTAACCATATCTCCTTACTGAGAAGGTCAAGAGCCCAAGACTTCTGACAGAACAAGTAGGCACCTGTTCACTAATTTGGGCTGAACTGTCTTTAGAGTAATTTATCATGAGCTCGTAGTAGCCATCTGACATTAACAAAACCTGCAGTTTCAGCTCTCTGGCAGTGTAGGAAATTGTGAGGTCACAAAATTGCCTTGCAGACAAGACTAAGCCACAGACTGCTCCACCTGCATCCAAGTGAAACAAGCTTGAACAACTTCTTCCCCAGCAAAAACTAATAAGAAAACATATTTGTATATATATACACACACACGTCTCATACTTACAATAGCAACTTCCACTGCGTTCTCTGTGGAGTAAGATGGATCACACAATATTATCAGAGTTCTGTCCCTAGAAACAGTCCTAGTAGCTGGTAAATACCGGATTTCAGAACAGATATTTTCTGTTGTAGTGCCCTGTTAGAAGCAAGGGAGATTGTGTCATTTTAGTTCAAGTAAAAAATAGCATGTGAAAATAAGGATCTTCAGAGTTCTTCCAGCTGCTAAGAACTGATGAAGGCAGCAAAGAGGGGAGCAAGAAAGGGCAGAAGAACAGGGTTTTGGAATGAAGGACAAAAAACTGAGCTTGCATGATAATGTTAGTACAGTTTGAGCCCATCTTGAAATGCAAATAGTTCTTCAAGACAATAAAATATTCAGTATATATCCGAATCTTGCCTCACCCTTTAGACAAAGCACAATTAAAAGTGACAGAGGAGTCTAGTAATGAAAATTGCAAGCTTATAATAGCAAGGAGTTATACTAGAAACCTTAATCTTGCATGCTGTGACATAGAATAGATCCCTACATATATTGCCACACTTCGTTAAGAATTGCATTCTCACCTGGGGGACTTTGTCTCCATTAAAAATTAAAGTAATTCTAGCACAGTCATTGTCCAAGTACCCAGAATTAGGCAGACACTTGATATTGATAGGCAGAGGTTCAGAGGTACTGCATTCTCCCCAGCCTGTGCATGGTGGCTGAAAGCATTTCATATACTTCTCCTGGCATTCCTGACCCATGGGACACTGGTTATTGGAATTATCCCAGTATTTGTGTAACAGACAAGGCTTTTTTCCACACCACACCTAGAAATTAAAAAGAACAAAGCACTGTTACAGGTAGTTGCTCTCATGCATCAAACCCAAATAAGCAATTCACATAGAAAAATATCTGTCTTTTGATACTGCTGTATCAAAGCAGATGGATCTGCTCTTCCACAAAATGAAGACTTTTAGTACAGACACGAGAGTAAAAATCTGTGCAAAGATAATCTGAGAAACAACTGACTGGGCATATCTCCTTAGAAGTTTACAAGATTTGTCCCACTTAACTGAGTTATACAAAAATTTAAGTGCTCATTTTCATCTAGTCCTCTAGGCTTCTACAATATAGAAAAAGAAATATCACCACAAAGATTAATTTCTTCAACATCCATACTGAGACCCCTGCCAGAGAACGCTGAATATGTTAAGAGCTGATGCACATTGGTGATAAGCAGAACCACGCTCCCAAAAAGGTAACAGTTTGCTGGTACCCACAAATTACTGGGGTGCAGCAAATTTCCAAACACAGCTCCATTCCAGGAACTGGACTTGGATGATCCTTGTGGGTCCCTTCCAACTCAGGATGTTCTACAATTCCACATAGCCTTTAAGATCCAACATAGCACTGTACAGCTATTCAAAATTTAGGGATTTCTTAAAGCACAATTGTCAGCAAGAAAGTGCAAGTGTTTCATTACACGTGGAAGAAACCAAATACCACACACGGATGAGTTGAATTTAAGTTACATGTTCAATGTGCATTTAGGTCTTACTTTTCCTCAGTCACGAAACTGCCAGGATCTAGTCCACAATAAATACACAAAAGTTGAAAGCTGTCAATTCATAAAGCTACTGAAGGACAATACAAAAAGGCAGTTAATAGCCAGTGAAAAATTTCTTCCTACATGTCCTCCACCTTGGAACTCACGTTTCATAAAATTAGGAGTTCTAAAACTGTGTTTGCAAAGCTTCAGCAGTGTGATTTAGTTATCCTTTATTCCAGCTCATATTTCATTTTCTGCAACAAGTGGTCTAGAGAGCCTGTTCTAGCAGGTAGACAGCAGCACAGTAACTTCAATATAAAGACAATCCATAACTACTTTTACAGGAAGCCACTTTAAAAAAAAAAAAACAACACACAAACAAAGAAAATATAGAGGACACAAAGACTAACTTGTGCATGAAGAGCAATGAGTTTGTTTCAGCCACAGGAATTTAAGAAAGTAGGCCAAAATGCCTACCTTGGTGCAGTCAATACGTCCATCCAGACAGTGGCAGCTGTTGCACTCCTGTTCCCATCGGCTGCCATGGGGAAAGGTCATTCCTTTAAGCCAGCAAGGCTTTCCAATTCCAATCACTAAAGAAAAAACAAAACAAAAAGCACATTCAGACAGTTCACCTCTTCAAGTTTTAAATATTATGCAAATTTAAATTAAAAATATTAGCTACTATTCCTTTTATATCAGACTACTGTATATGAACTTTATACTGGCTACATTGTGCCCTATTGTGTTTTGGGTAAAGGTTGATAGCAGACACAGGAATACCTTCTTGGCATCTAGGACCAATTCTTCCAGGGGGACAAGTACATCGGTATCCATTTATTTCATCTATACAGGTGGCACCATATCCACACGGAGAAGACTGGCATTCATCAATATCTGGACAGAAAATAGGTAAAACTCAGTGACAAGGACACAGGACATTGTAATTAATAATTTACTGGGGTGTAATCCAACAGTACCTCCTTTCTTTAAAGCAAAAGACAGTGTGGCTACAGATTTAATCTTGTGATTAAACAGTTCTGCCATTTCAGCAATAACTTGTAACAGATTTCTCATAATTGCACCCTAATTGAAGTTCTGGTAATCAAAACAGCAGTCATATGCTGACTAATCTCACAGAGCAGAGGTGTTGGACAGCTCAAGGTGTTAATGCCTTGTCCACATTCAGCTACAGCACAAGTCCCACATCCTGTTCTGGCACTAAGCTCAGACATTTAGGCTTCATACAAAAGCATGTGCTTTCATGAAATCATCAGAGTGCAAGAGCTGAACAATGCTCTAGCTCAACAATGCTCAAAGAAGTGACTTGCTGCAATACAAGGGCTCATAAGGCAGAAGACTAACAGTTTAGTTTGTAACACATTTGATGAACGTGAATAACCTTGAAATAGTAGATTAATTAAATACACAGACACTTAGCATTAAAGCCTCTTTAAAAAACCTTCAAAGATTCAGAGGATTAGTCACAGAAACCAATGGAAGAAGGCAGGGAAGCATGGTCCATTCAGATGGACAGCAATGTGCCATTTGTTATCCTGAGGAAGTGACCAATACTGATTTATGCAACAGAAATCAGCTTAGGAAGTTGTGAGCCACAGGCACCAACAGCTTCATTTTTAACCAGAACCTCTCTTCCAAAGCATCTTTTGAAAGGTTTCCTTACATTGAGTATGAATGCTCTTTCCAACCCCAGAGAAAACAGTTTAAACACCAGTTCTTCTCCAATAAACAGTATCAGCTCATTTTAAAGTACAGGACTTGGAAAGTGAACATGATAAAAGGCAGTAATGAGATTGTTACACTTGTAAAAAATGCAAAACCATCCAATGGATATGGAAGGGCTTTTGGTTCTATTTTAGCTTCCTTCAAAAGTGCACTAAGATCTAAACTTCAACAGGGTTTAGCTCCTCTTTCCTCCTGTCTTCACACCATATAGGTTAAAGACTCTCCAGCCTCTGCATGCTGAAAAAGGTGACTTAACTCTGGTTTTGTATCAGCCATAAAAGGCATTTTTTTCAGAGCTACTCCTTCCATCTATACCGGTCTAAACAAGTTAAAAAATGTGTGCAGCTCAATGCATAGTATTTGTATTTGTGACATCCTAGCCTCAAGGGGAAGAGGAACCGGCAAGGAGAATTCAATATCCCTTTCTGGGAATCTGGATCTAGACACACAATGATCTGCCATGCCTGGTTCTGCATCAACAAACCACTAAGCTCATGCTTCCACAAGCTGCCCTCCAACCAGAAGTGCTACTTTGTTTTCTCTAAGCCAGAATGAGGATGAAGTCTCAACTTGAAAGCACATCACCATACTGATGGAGTGGAAGGACCAAGCCCAGAAGCCTAGAGGCTGCAGAATATTCAAAGTCTGATCTTCCAAAGCAGAAAGTAAAAATAAGGAATATATCCATTCAACTCAAAATGGTAAAATTCCTTTAAAAAGACAAAACCAAAACAACCCAAAAAATCAACCAAAGAACAAAACCCTCCCCCACCACTTTGTTCCATCACACTTCAACACACTTTTATGGTCTGTTTTCCTCCCTTCTTCTTGGCCTCTACTCTGCAGAATAATTGCAGTGTAACAGGTTTGTTTTCTAGCTTTGAAAGACCTTTATCATACTTCTGTTACTCATGTGCCAGCACTAAATTCAAAGTTTTTGTTCCCATTTGGAATGTCTCAGTGCATTTTGGTTTCTTATGTTAAGTGGAACACATTCAGATATATGTCATCTTTACCAACAAGATGTTTATCAACAGAGAAATATTTTAAATTTCAGCTTCTATCAAGCCAGCACCCCAGAAACATCAGAATTATCCAAGAAAATCCAGCAATCAAATCTTTAAGCACGATTTAAG
Source organism: Nicator chloris (assembly GCA_013400495.1). NCBI lineage: Eukaryota > Metazoa > Chordata > Aves > Passeriformes > Pycnonotidae > Nicator > Nicator chloris. The sequence goes on from WAAE01007606.1 coordinate 333,237, forward strand.
CCAGCTCATTTCAGTGCCATTTAATAAAATGAGTAACAGGCCACATCCTGCTATTATTTACAAGGTATCAGCACCTGGCTAACAGGTGCCTTCTGCTTCATTATTTGGAATTCAGCTGAGCTAATGTAAGAAGGGTCACCAGATGTTCTTTCCAATTAGTGCAGAGTGGTACATCCATCCAGGTCTTTACCCATGCAGGCACTTACTAATTCTGCAGTCAGGACCAGCGAAGCCGGGGGCGCATTCGCATCGGAACCAGTTCACTCCATCAACACAGATCCCTCCATTGTAACTGTAAAGTAAAAAGAGTTGTTAACAAGCCATCCACGTTGTTTCATTGGTCAATTAAAGCTTTGTTAATTAAGGCCTCTGCTGCTCTTTAGGGGGATGATTTATTTCTATCAAGAGTGAAGGCATAATGCTAGATAAACAGTGTTGCTTAGCAAGTCAGCAGTTGAACAGCAACATCCTACAGATGCATGAGGAAGCACAACCACAGAACTCAAGGTGGAACAGCACTTTCAAGTGAATACAAAGAAAGCCCAAGGTTTTCCAAATCTGGTTGTTTTTTTAATATATCAAGCAAAGATTGTGGCATCAGAGTAGACAACTAAGAAAGGTGAGGTAAATTGTTTCATCCACACATCAGTTTTTCCCCCCTTCAACCATAAATATCAGCCTCTGTATTTAAAATATTCCCATTTTATCTCCCGAAAATTCAGTTTCGTTTTTCAACATGTTTATACATAGTAACTGGTCCAACAGAACATTTTTATATTATTTAAAATTATTTACTCTAAACTAACAGGTTTTGATTTCTCATTTTTTACTCTATCCAATTACAAATGCTTCAAATGTCATCATATGTGATTCACTTCATATTGCTGTAATTTACTGGTCAGTTCCACCATGGAGACTACACTAAAACACTTTTATTTGTTCATACATGAATCAACTCAAGATTGTTTCATGGTCTTTGGTGCTGTCAAGGAATAGATATGGCATTAAAAAAAGGTTGTAAGATATTTTACAGAGGCTGATTTCAATTATTTTAGAGTAAAATTAGTTCTAATCTGTAATGTAAATCCATATTACTGTGCTCACTTTTATTTTCACAATAGGTACAGGACTGGAGTTCATGTACTTACCATGGATGAGGGTTGCAGTCATTGGTGTCTAGAAAAAAGAATATTGGGTAGTGTAAATAGTGGCACAATTTATTTTCTAAAATCTAACACTATAGTTCAGAAGCCACTATATTTGATAAGTAAAGAAAAATATACAAAATTGAATGCTTTCTTCCACACTTGCAAAAAAAGTTTATCATGTATATCAACAGTAGGTAAAGTAAAAACAGAACTTTCTTTTAGAGCTTCCCTCCCACTTCCAATGTTACACCTCGGGGGAAAAAATAAAAATCAAAGTTGCAGGCTTTACTCCACCTAACCAATTCATTGTCTTGGTATGTCAAAGTAGTTAACTGCTATCCTCAGAGAAAATGGCTTATACACTACTGCCTGCCTTTCCAGATACTGTTCATTATTAAAATTATTATTTCTGTGAGTATTTTTTCCTGCTCTGCACACGTTTCTAAAAATTTATAGAAGGCTGAGAGTCTTATTTTGGCAGAGACTGGATGTGAGAAGCAGCACGACAAACTCTTCATTCATTACTCGAGCATCGTCTTCTTTACCTACCTCCCACTCGGAATGATTCAGATATTTTGGCACATGAACCCCATAAAGTTGCTTTGTTTCAGTTAACAGCTCTCTGCCAGACACTCCCAATATCCCAGGGGATTGCAGGGGAAGAAAGGAGAAAAGCCTTACTCTGTGTGCATGTGCGTCCTTCCCATCCTTCTTTGCAGATGCACGAGAAGGAATCCCCGCTGCCAACGCATGTTCCACCATTCATGCAAGGGTTTAGAATGCAGCTGCTGTTCTTAGCTTTGAAAACAGGAAAAGTGTCTATTAGCCCAGAACACAGAGACCTATCAACTGGACATCATGTCAGTATCACAATCCTAAACAGTATGTAAGTCAACCATTAAAAACCTACAAAAAGGTCAAAAATACTCAATCACATGACAGTCTCTCTCCCACCTTTCACCACTGCCCCAA